>JAJNNQ010000050.1:1840000-2105000 GCA_027886175.1 Phylloscopus collybita
CTGTAGCAGTCTAGAGAGTGCCTTGTACTCAGATTTTCTTTTTACCTTAATTGCTAAAAGTACAGGACATAAAACCAGTACTCTGTACACTTCAGGTTAGTCATTGAATTCGATCCTGGGTCAGGAAAAAAAAAAGGAAGAAGAAAGGCCTTTTCCATAGCTGCACTAAAAAGTTCCACTTCCTTTGCTCAGCTTTCAGTTCTAAAGACTTGTAGGATTTTGTTGGCGGGGACAAGGGCACAAGAAGGTGGCAGAGAAGACCAAGTCCTCTTGGGAGTGTTCCTCAGTGAGGTGGCAAAGGCAGCAGTCAAGCCCTTCGCAGGAATTCTGCTGGCTCAGCATCAATACTGCACATTGGCTCATTGGCAGGTGTGAATGTGCTCAGAGAGAGTCTGCTAACAGCCCCACGACCTGAAGGAACTCTCGAATCAGGAGCAAGTGGAGCAAGATTGAGTCAAAGCAGGACAAAACCTCTTCCATATCAGAGATGCACACAGTCTGGGAAGCTGAGAGGCTCAGCTCCTTGTGTGCTCAGCACACCTCGGAGCTGTTCCCATCCAAGGGAGCAGCTCCTCTGGAATACTCGAAGGTCAGGTTCATGCACGTCCTTGGCAGCTCTCCTTTCTCTGCTGCACTGCCTCTGCTGGTGGCTTTTCTGCAGCACCAAACTGGATTAACCCCTAAGTGATGAGACTCTATGGACTAGCAACACGATCAAGTTTTACTTTACTGGATAAAACAATTATCAGTTAGCCTAGATAAAGTACTCTCAAACTCTGAGGAGGGGATGATAAATAAAGAACAGCTGTCAATGCTACCACTTTGGGAAAAAAAAGAAAAAGAAAAAGAAAAAGAAAACAATCTCAAACCTACCGGGCATCAGAACCAAACAGGGAAAAGTGAGTTGCAAAAAAACATTGAGAACATGACAGTTTTTCTTTTTAATAAACACAGTCAACTTTGCAACACAAGCAATAATAGATATATCTAAATCAAATGGAATAGTAGACGTTGTTACAATGGTGGAAATGACAGTTTTGTGTTAGTTCACTTTACAGATAAATTCTACAGCACAAAAGGGTAAATTCAGATATGGCAATTATGATTTAGGAAAAATTATGTAAAGGACTCAGCGTAGCAGACATACAAATCTCTCGGAATAAAAAGAATTTGAGATAATAAAAAACTCACCAAATCTGATTTAATATCTCTTCATCCTTGCCAAAGATGCTGGTTACTAGACAAGGAAAACCTTGTATAACACGAGCAGCACAACACTTCTATTTGGATCCCTTACAAATAGCTTCAGCTGACATGTAGGCATGAAGCAAAACTAGTCAGACAGACATGGTTGTGACCATGGCAAAGGGATATTTAAATGTGAAATGTGGAAACGACTCTCACTGGCACTAGAACAAGGACACAGAAAAATATGGGCAGGATGTTAACTAATTCAGCTGGAATTGTCAGCATTGTGGGGGAAATTGCATGTGCCTTTTTACCAGAGATTACTGCTAGGAAAGCAGGTATATTGCTTTGAGTTTCTGTAATGGGAGTGGAAGTGATTGTTACCAGAATACCCTTCCTTTTGTCAGATCTTCTGATCCATACTCAGCAAAGGGCAGGAAAGGCCAATGAAATACCTTGGTGTTGCTTATCAGTGGGTTAATCCCATGTTCATTTGTGGGATAATGTGTTTTCTAGGAGGAAGTTGGCTGCCAATTTCATTAGAAGCAAGAACTAGATTTTATTATAGCAACAGAAACTAGAAGTCTTGAAACAAGCTCGTGAACCAACTCCTCATTTCAGCTGCGAGGAAATAAATGAAGGAAAGGATTTTTTTCTCCCTCTGCACCTGACGGCTCGTGGTGTTTGCTTGATTGCTGGAGTAGTAAGTAGTATTTATCAGGTTTTCTTCAGAGAAAGTGTAAAAGAAATCAATCTACTGCATTTTGCTTCCAAGAGGTACACTTCATTGCTACTAGTCTAGGCTTCAGCTTTTTTGTTTCTAATTATCTGTTTCTGTTTGTCTTGATTCTTCAAAACAGCTTATTTAGCTCTAAGAGAATGCTTAGAGCTGGAACAGTGATGGTGTTCCATTCTTTTCACTGAAATGCTAAATTCTGTATGTACCAGCTTCGTTTTCCAGCACATCCCCACTCAGTAACCTCTTAGTCCTCCAGCAATCCCTTTATAAATGTATTGCTGGTTTATCTCACTTATCATTCAAGACACAGAAGGAAAACAGCCAGGAACTATTTCTGTTCCCCAGCCTCTGCACAGGGGGTTGTATGAGGAAGAGAGCATTATCTGCCACTTCCTTACCTATCAGGGAAAAAAAAATCACACCAGTGAAGGATGCCTGTATGTCCCAAGTTCACAATCCTAATAACCTGAGTACCTCCATAAATAATGGAGAGTTTTGAGCAATTTCAGCCTTGCCTCTTCCTCCTCTGCTACCTTTCTTCCTTCCATTCCAGGGCCAGCAAGAGTCACAATTTTTGGGTGAGAAGGGTGAGTGGACAGTCAGTCCCACAGAGCTGTGGCCATGGCAGTGGCCTCTCCCTTAACAGGTGGGTTTGGTGCAGGACCAGAGATGTCAGAGATGTCCTGTGGTGCCACTTGCTGATGAGCCTGAGCACTCCTGGCAGCCCTAACCAGGTGAACATTTTCTAGCACTTAGATCTCAGTGCACCCATCCCCAGAGCAGTCAGGCTCCTCCTGAGCACCACCAGCACCTCTCCAACCTGTCCTGATGGCTCACCCAAGAATATGGAACACATGCTAGAGAGAGACCAGCACTCCAAAAGTGCCTTCCCTAAAGGTACAACATGTTGCATGCAAAGCCTGTGAAGGCATCTCCACTCAAGTAAAAAACTCAACAAGGAAATCCAGAACCATAACCTATCACTGGAAAAACCACAAAGCACAATGGCAATACGTTTCAGCATTAAACATGACTGTTACAGCATGTGTCTTTAAACAGATACCACAGCAGCTCTTCAACAAATGGAAACCAAAAAAGGAAAAGACAGTTACAGTCAGTGCTTATTTCGTGAAATTTTACCTAAGGGAGTTCCCACTACTCATGAACTGAGAAAGCACAGATTTAAGGACCAAGATCTATTATTGAAATCCTCATTTCCGAGGAGGCTGTGGGTTTCTAACTTCATTCCATACAACTGTAATTGTGAACATGCAGGATGGCAAGCAGAAGGGCACCAGCATTTTTTTAAGAAGGAATAGGTAATTATCTAAACTAATTCAGTGTCCTCTTAAAACCCAGTATTTTTAATTAAAAGAAAAAGGAAAACGAACGAAAAACTTTTTGATGCTGTTGTGCTATTAAAGTTGAATTTTTTAATCACACCAATTATTTCTAAGAAACACATCATTACACACTTTAAATTAATTTCTACTTAACAACTTTGGGTGATTAAGTCTTAAGCATATCTCACATCATAAGCAGTTTGAAATGTTACATAATACGACACAGGCTGCTCGTTACTTAAGACTTCCATCATTTTATTTTTTTCTTACTAAAAAAACCCCACCGTTCTCACCCCTGGATCGTTAACAGAACGAGACTCCAAATTACAGCCACTGACTCCAAAGTGCTCCAGTTTGAGGTGAGGTCTTGCACAACATCTAATGACACATCCTGCCTGACAGGACTTGTGTGGGATAGCAGCCGCCAAAGCCGACAACTTTCCAGGTTGTCAACTTCCAGCGACAGACACTTATTGACTCATTAAATGGTCCTTTCACATTCTTGTCTAATTGAAACTTAATGTGACCTAACCACAGCACAATTACAGTGCACAGTACATTCTGGATGATGCACTCCTTTCCTACTTTTTAAGCCAATCTGAGATCCCACAGGTTTGTGTAACCTCATGTGGATGTATAGCTTAACTCAGACAAATCCTGTCAGGATTACAGCACGTATTTCTACTCTCTTTGCAATCCTGCAACCTGCTTGGGGAATGCCAAGACCTAAATTTTATACTTTTAAAGGCAGCTCTGGAAGTTCCATGAAGCCATTTATCATTACAAGCTAGATGAGTTACTCTGGGAAAATACAGCTTGCACCCAAAGGTATACTAGGAAAACACCTTTGCTGGAAGGATTGGACTCCATTCAAGAATATATCAACTCCAGAATAATATAAACAATACAGAAGAAATATTTTCGTGGGCACCACACAGTTTTTGAGAGCTTGATTTTGGAATCTAATCCAGTTTTAGTGAAGCAATAGCTTGTTTATTTCATTTGGGTTTATTAGAAGTTCCTACTTCTGAAAGAATCATGCCTTCTCTGTTACAGTTACATGCTGTGGCCTCAGAAACACCACGGAGTTGCCAAAAATCTGCCATTTTTGAAACAACAGCCAGGTAATATACAGAGTATCAGGTTAAAAAGTTAACCTTCCAACTAAGCATTAGAAATCCAGTCCATCCCTCATCTTCCTGCTTTGCATTCCAGACCTGAACTTCCTTAAAAGCCTTGGCACAACTCTTGTTAAATAGTCGAGTTCAGGTAAGAAATTCTGACCTACTAAAATCAGTTATGCTAATCAGGGTATAGACACCAGTATTATGCAGTGCTTTCTTATTAGGAACTGAGGAAAGGAAGAGTTGGAGTGACTTCTGGAAAAAGAACATTCTTTTTAATAGAAGCTAAATGAAGTGGACACGAAAAAGGAAGTCTCTTGCTCTGGCTATGTCATCTGAGGGGAAATACTTTCATTTAGCATGCAGGTACAATTATTAAAGTAAACAGAACTTTTCACTTAGGACATGAATAAAATTATCAATCAAGTAAACAGAACTAATTATGTAGGACTTTTCCCCTCTCTTGGTATAACATAAATATCTGAAGCTTTGAAAAAGTGAGTAGTGAGTCATAAAGAGCCTAAAACAATCTTATCACACACACAGTGAGGCATTGCTAAGTAGGGCATGCACTGCCAAATGCTGCAGCTTCTACCCTGAGAAGTTTTTGCATGTTTATCTTGGGTCATTATCTTCCCTTTTTCTCCAGTGTGTTATGGATAGCAGAACATACAAAGGCCCTAGAAAAGTTCAAGTTATGGACAACACATTATGAAACCAATCATTGCAGAAATACTCAATTATTGCTTAAAAAACCTCCCAAGTGAACTACAGACTTCATTCTCTTAAATTAGACAATACTGTATTTTGATCAAACATCTCATTCCTGAACTACACTTACACACAAGTCACAAGAAACGAAAGGAAAAAAGAAAAGCACAGCAATCATGCTGCAAGAGTTGTGTGTTTTTATTAACAGCAAACAATTATACAGTAATTTTCAAATTAGACACTCATCTTCCTTTGCATTTTCAAGGTCAGTGACTTACTCAGTGATGGCTATAATTCCTGCTCATTTACACTTCTACCATTTTTAGTATAGAACACTCATTTAAAAATAGACAGTGACACTGAATAGTTTTTCAATTTTAGATCCCTAATGACAAGGATAATTGATTTCAGAAGAAAGCCACTGACTAAACTCAAGGAGATCTGCAAAGATGAGAAGCTGTGCTTGGCGATGTCAGTGCCATGTTGGGACCCCAAGGATTATTTTGACAGATCAATAGTTATCTACAGGATGTGACAGGAAACATGAAGTCTGACAGTTCAGAGTCTTTTCTCCTAGAAGAAAATCTACCTTCACAGAACACCTGAAAAAACAAAAATGTCTGGAGATACTGGGCTTCCAGGTAAGAAGAGGAAACCACCATGAAGAGGCAAAAAAGGGAAAATAAGCACCAATCATAAAAAAAAAAAGGCTGAAATTGGCACTCATGGCTTTCCTCTAGCTCAGATGAGCATTTTTAAATCATTTCAAGTATAATACTTGGATTGCAAATTTATCTATTCTCACTAATGAACTTATTAAATACCACAAAATTTATTTTAAGAGGTGGAACAGTTTGGGAAGATGATTGTTGTGCATTAACATATTACAAAATTACTTCTCTGTGACTGCTCAGGAAAGGGCAGAAGCTTTGGAGAGAAAGTTGTTCTTCTCCTTAAAATAAACCAACAATGACCTTTTGTTCCAAGCCTTGTCCTCCTTGCACTGGCACAGCCCCATGGGCTCCTTAGCTGGGCCTCCACCACTAAAGTAGTATCTGTACATTTCCATATGCAATGACATGAAAAACGTGATACTGAATCGTGAAAACACATTTTCTGCTTAAAAAGGTATCTTAAAAATGGTTAAGAAGAAAAAGGAATTCACGAGTTCTCCTTCTTTTGCCTCTTTCAGTGATAGACTGTCACTCTTTATCACCTAAACAAGAGGCAGGAAGACAAATCCTCCATCTGCAGGACAAGGTGTCCTAGCCTGAAGGCTGAATATACACTTTGGAAAAGGAAACAGAAAATCCTAAACTATCCTTCACTCTTTTTCACCCGCATCCACATTAATATTATTTTGTAAAGCATGAATCTTGCAGTAGCTGCCTTCATGTACCCTTTATTCCTGAGGCTTTATTAGGAAGCTGAACTGCCAGCCCAAGTTTTCTGGACCAACCCTCTATTGATTTATTTTCTTTCAAGGTAAAGAAGCCTCTCGAGATTACATTGAAGGATCTTGCACAGAAATTTGAACAGAGAATTCAGAATTATTCCACTCCACAAACAACCAAAGCAAGCAAACTGAACGAAACTGAAGTCTACCAGGTAGGTAGGTTACTCATGATGTTATTTTTCCATTTGTTCAAACGAAGAAAGACAAAACCAGAAGGGTTTGGAAATTACACAAAGGGTAATGAAATGAAGATACCTGTATCATTAAAAGTAGACACAAACACCTAATTTGTCTCTCCAAAACAAAATTACGAACAACAGAAATGATAACATGGTCTCTGTTTCTAATCAGAATAGCATTATTTTGTCCAATTAATTATTTCTCATGTGCATGCATTAAAATGTGGGGTTTTATAAAACCAGGAAATTACCCACAATATCAAGATCATATTTCTCTCTTTTTCCAGGAAGCATCTAATCTGTATGACACAAAGTCAGCTTGTGGCCTTCACCCCACACATAATTTTCTGCCAAGCAATTACTTGAAAGTCACCTTAATGGTAGGAAGAATTTATTCATTTCTCATATTTAACAGCAGACAGGAACAATAATACCAATTTATGCTGGAGGTAAGGGCTTGATTTCAATTGCTTTTTCTTCAAGTATGATGCACGAGAAAAAAAAAGATGGACATGAATAAAACAATTAATAGGAAATTTGAAGAACACAGGTATGGGTTATTTTATGGCCTGTGTATCAAATCAGATCATAACTTTAACTGTTTTTTGATACTGCAGTGTGCAGAAAATGCTATCTGTGTAAGAAACCACTTTGAGACACCATTTCTCTAAGACGAATGGTATTATTTAAAATTATTTTCCTTGCTATGATTTAATTATTGTTAAATAATGTTTTAATTGCAGAATTTCAAGACATTTTTGAGGGGACTTAAACTAGAGGAAAGCTCTGCAAGCAGACGATTTTGGTATTGCATATGTAGGAGTTTAATTGTATGCTTTATTTATCAACTGTTACTCTAAAACCAAAATCCAAACTATTTGAAAATACTTACAATTCTGACTACACTGAACTCTATGACAAATAGAGACAAATAAATACGCCCTAAAGACCAACCTGCAGCCCTTTCTGCTAGAATTTCTTCTACTAACTTGACATGTTATAAATGTTACGTTGACAAACAAAAGCAGGAGTTGTTGTTGAAGGCTTACACAAGGGGCCAGCTCTCCCAAAAAACCTCAGCTGGGAGGAGAGGAGGCTCCTGGTCTGGGAACCACCCTCAGTGCAGGATGCCAATGGAAGTGTCACCGAAGCCAAATTCCTCCTGTGACAGAAGGACTCCCACTGAGAGCCTCATATGCTTGTGGCAAGGAGAGAGGCAGGGACCTGAGGCTGGGAATCCCTGAACAGGGAGCAGAGGGAGGGGTGGCTCCTCCAGGCACCAGGAAAAACCTCCTGACAGCAAACGGTGCACAGCAAGCCCTACTTCTAGGAAATTGCATGCAAGAATCATCCAGAGAGCATGAAGCAGGTCCTGCAGCTTCACTGCTTTGACTCAAAAGCTAAAGAAGAGTAGGTTTTATCTCTCTGCAGTTTCTTGGATGTAAGGACCCAACCCTTAACTCCACATAGCTCAGCAGAGTTTTTGTTTGTTTCTTAGATCAGCTTCATTGAATAAAGTATTCATTAAATTAAATAACACTCCCCTTTACAGTGTAAGCATGAAGATAGATGAGTGCTCTGGATGTGCTGCCCTAGGAGGTAAAGAGCAAAGAATTCAGGTGTTCCTCTGATGCAAACAGTGTATTTAGGAAGAAGGATTCGTTCTTTTTTCCTCTGAAAAGCAGAATTAAAGAAGACACCATGTCATTTTGTAATCAATGAAACAAGATTATTGAGGAGCTCCTGACTTCCTTACTGACTTTCCCTCTTAGCTGGAACAATCCTGGCCAGCTGCTTTGGTTAACAATGGAGAAAGTGAACACTTTCAACAGTAAGAAGAATCTGATGCCTGGGCTATTAATAGATTTTCTTTGATGCCAAATGTCAAATGAGAAACTGCTTATATGAAATTATGGGAAATTATCAGGTCTTCAGTGTTTTACAAGGGAAAGTCAAAGGCAGAACTTCATCTGTGATGAAAAGGAACTGCTCTTCACTGACTTTCAAACTCACCACTGCTGCTACCTGTCTGAAAGCTATCAAGCACTTCTACAATGTTGGTTTTTAACATGTTCAATAAATATCTGTTCTCTCTATAGGGTGAAACAAATCAATCATAAAGGATTTTTAACTTATTAGTGATAACATAGTACTTAACTGTGGGGGAAAAAAAGAATTAAGGAATATAGGGAAATCGTTGTCTATTTGATTTTTGTTTGTTTCTTTTACTTCAGCATATCATCCACTTCCATTGCAATTATTTCACAAGAAGGACTTTGTCTTAAAAGTGTTTGCAAATTGTCTCACATTTTTTATGGAAGTAGATAAGCGAGCTGCAAGAGACCTAAAATTGAATGATTTATTAGAGTTGCCGATCTTCTTATTCTAAAGGTTGTAAAAGAGTTTACACACAAACACAGACACAAATATATAGAAATATCTGTTTGCATTGTGCAGGTGCAGCACTGCAATGCTACAAATGCATCCAGCCAAATTTAGCTAGCCAAGCTGAGCACTAACTAAACTTTGTTCTTGGTCTCTGACAGGAAAGAATAATTTTTAAAAAGAGGTAACTTCTAGTCTGTTTTCTTAACTTTGAAATAATTTTTTTTTCTCTCTTAATCATTTAGACATTATAAAAGGTCCCGGGCACCCAAAAGAAGGAGCATTTTTATGGTCCTATGAGCATATGCTTTATGTCAAGAAAACTATATTTTTATACATAATACAGCCCCATAAAAAGATTACACTGAAAATAGCCCTAAGACAGAACAAATCATAAAGAAGTTAGTGCATGTGTTAAGCCTGTAGAGCCAAAGCATAAAAATAATATTCTTCTGACATCGTGAATGAATGTCACTTTCATATTTTTGTGGGAAAATTTACATGGACACTTTGAAGGCAATTTGTGTCTCATGTGTGTGGTTGCCACTCTTCTATTTCTTAGTATATTTATAGAACTTGGTAAAGACAGTTTTGGCTGTTCAAATGGGATTTGTTCAAATGGCATTACCTTGGCCTATTGATATTCATTTCCAGAGAATGTTTCTGCTCAGTTGGAAAGAAACCTGCTCCATCTTTTGCTATTAAGAATATTATATTCAGAGACTATGGGACTAAAAATAAAAGAATTTTGAGAAGTATTTCCTATAACATGATAGTTTGGCTTCTTTGAGTAGTGTTTTAACTCCCAGAGCCATTCCTTGTAAGCACATGGAAAGCTGCCTATGAACGCTGACCAAAGCTGGATCAGACCTCACTATCACTGCAAACAAATAATTGACAAGAAGATAACTTGCTTCTCTTAAAACAAATTCACAGTGTCAACCAAAAGAGCTAAAAATCATGTCAACTTTGGTATTTTTTGTATTATTTGTTATAGTAGATGTCAAGGGTTTTGCCTTTAAAACATGCTAGAGATTTACATCAAATTGACTGCATTCATAATATTAACTTCAGCCTATTTGAACCAGAAGGAAGGCTTTTACAGATGAGATACATTTTTACTTCCCCTGAAAAACATCAGGCAGTCTATCTAAACTATAAATAACATTGTGTTTTACGACTAGCTAAATCATTAATCAAGGTGAGCCTGGGAAAGCCAAGGGATCTCAGTTTACTTGGTGGCTGAGTGCCCAGCAACCATTGCCTATAATTGTTTTTAGCAGCAGCTCGGTGCTCCTGGAGACCGTGGGCTCTCACAGAGGATGTTCTTCTCCTGCAGCGGGGCAGGGAAAACTAAAGAGCCCAAACAAAACTCCTGCAGCCACATTTTAGACATGTCCATGCTCAGCTGCACTGTCTGCAGCTTCAGCACAGTCACTGAGCAAGGTGAGTCTTTTGAGAAGCCAAGCCTGCCTACAAGGGGGAATCTGGATCTTAGGAGTCCAAATCTGACCTGTGGACTCAGGGAAGTAGATCTGTTTGATGAATCAAAGGCTAAAACCAGTTTTTTTTAAAAAGTAATTACTCGACTTCTATTTATGAAGTCATTTTATGTGATGGTGAGAACTAGAGGATAAATATATATTTAAATTTCATTTAAACTTGTAAAACAGCCACAGAAATGTTCCAGACCAAGAAAATCTGACAGTTTATTCCTAACATACTTCCTGCTGTTTACAATCTACCTTTCCACTTCAAAACCATTAACTTCTGGACATTCTCCTTTTCCTACATTCTCTGCTTACACTTCAGGCTCATCTCAGACAACTTCCCTTTTTATTATTTTAATAAATTCATTTTCCTGGTTTGGTTCCTAGTCATCATCACCCTGTTCACTTTTCACTCATACCTACATTGCTTTCCAATAAATCTCTCCAATGCATTATTCCAACAGAGAATGGCCCAATAACTAACCTGCTCAGCCAGGATTCAGAAACTTCATTTTCCCCAGTGCTGTGACAGAGATCTCTTGGATGCTCCCATCAAAACATTGGCAGAAATCCAGACAAAGAAAACCAGACTTCTGCCCAGTTTTTTGCAGAACTTCTACCTGATTTTTGGCAAAATGGATGATAAAGCCAAAGTCATCCAGCATTTTAACTACTGGTGACATGCTCGAGGTCTGAAGAGTAAAAGCTGTAGGTCTGAGCTCACTGAAGTCACCTCCTACAGTTCAATCTGCCTTTTAAATGGAAATTTCTGGAAGCAGAAATCCCAAAGTTGCTACAGAGGAAGGGTGGCTGAACATTTCTGCAAGACTCCCTTCTGTCAGAAAGAAAACAACACACACACAAATTTACCAGGTTAAATAGAAAAGCCACTTCAGCATGTTATTGACTGTGTGAGAGATCCCTGACTTGCAGGGCTGGAAGAAGCTGAAGGAATTCAGCTGATGCCAGATTTGCCTTGCCATTATGTTTTCAGTCGCTTGCCACAAGAACGGAAACGGCCTCGATCAAGATTCAGCTGTAATAAATGATTCATTGCCAAATAAATCCCCAGGGTAACAAGTCTAATCCTCAGTGCATTTGATACTCTTCCATTTCACTTCCACTAGACATGACAGACACAGTCTTGGGTACAGAGCCCAAACTGAACTCTGTGGTGTATCGAGAGCTCCAGAGGCTGCAAACCAAGCAGAGATGAGGTGATGCTTCCCACCCACACCCACAGGTATATTCAGGGTTGCAAAGCCTTTATCAGAAATGAGAAGCCTGGATTTTAGCAAACCAGAGACTCCCTTTCTAGACCCATGTAAGTGCACATCCCACCCAAGAAGAGAGCAAAAAGGGAACAAATTAGCCAGACTGAGCTAGAGCCCAGCAGAAGCAGCCAAAGTAGAAGAGTCAAACAAGAAAACTTTCTCAAAGTTTGGCCAGGACTTCCCTGCTTTGTTCCAGCCCTCTCTCAGTCTCTACCTCATTTTCACTTCTCACCTATGTTATCCTGCCTGTTGGCCCACTTCCAACATCTTGTGCTCAATGGTTTTTTCTTGGTTTTGTCTTAATTTAGCTTATATTTTAAGTTGCTCTTCCTCCAAATAAACCAAGCAAAACATTAATAATGGCATTAATATGGCATTTGGTGTCGACTCCTCATTTTTTTTCTTTGTACCTGTGCATTGTGTTCATTCTCTGCCAGGTGTCTGCAAAGAGCAAAGATCATCTGCTTGTTGTATTTGTATATTTATGGGTGCCTATCATCAGTCCCTGGCTGACCCCACCATTAGATCCACCATTACAAACATAAAAAATAGCATTATGGTGAAATATTTGAGTGCAGAGAGATGCTGCACATTGCTTCCTGTAAAGCTCTAGCACTAAATTATTCCTGGAGAGATCAGGACACACAGAGTATTTTCCATTTATGCTGCAGTCATGCCCCCATTGCTAAATCCACCTGCTTGTCTCTATAGACACCAAGGCTGTAACAAACACTGACAGTATCCTGGCACTAGCTGAGAGCAGGTGACCAGTTTAGCACAAGGAGGAAAACAGAACGGAAAATGGAACATTGCTATTTGGCTACTCCTGGTAGTTAGGGGTCAGGTTATCTGTCCTACTCTGGGATCTTTTAGATGAGAGACAAGATTGAGAGCTCAACTGTTACAGGGAATCAGGGAGTCTGTTTCTATTAACCCTGACCTAGCAGCAAAATCCTACTCCTGATAAACAATTAATCTTTGCCTAATTTAATGATAACTGATAATCCATTTGGATAAAATATTTTTTACAGTTTCCAAAATAAACTTTTGGTTCCGAGGGCTTGGGCAGCTCTTGTATTTCATCCTGAAAGAATGGTGCTGATAAATAAAATACAGATGATCTCCTGTGAAAGCACAGTTGTTAAAGTTCTTTGGGATGTCTCGTGCATGGAGCCAGCCCATACAGGCACAGCAGAATGCAAGCAGCACTCCCCAAAATTTCAGAATGGGAACTTCAACCCTGCTACTGAAATTGCAAGTATCTTTTAAATTTTAAGTGTGGGTTCACTGTCATTTTAAGCAATTCTTAAACCTGACAAAATTAACTTACTCTAATTATGATTAGATTTTTCAGCCTAAAATCATCACTGGTTAGTGACTCAACTAATGAGTGTTTTTATGATTTATTAGTTAAAGCAGAAGATTATGAGTTTAAATTCTACTCCTGATTAACTACGTTGGAAATTTTATACATGACTTGTCATTTTAAAATAATGGTATCCTAGAGTTTAATTAAGACATGCAAGGATTCTGAGTAACTTGAGATGTAGGATTCAACATTATTATTACAAATGATAAGGAAAATACCTCACAGTATTGCTATTATTAATGTTACTAATACGAGATTTAGGATAAGGTGGCAGCTTAAACCAATCAAACTCAGCACAAGATGTTGCCCACTGATGAGGAATTTATCTGCCCTGGTGCAGGAATTACTGTGCAAAGTACTATGACCTGTATTGCACAGGAGGTCAGATTAAATAACCACAATAGTTTCTGCACTCTAAAATCCTGTAATATTTCAGGCTGAAAAGAAGTTAAATACAAAGCTCTACTTGCTTCTTTCTCCTGAGTATCAACTATATGAGTGCCATTCAACTATATAAACACATTCATTAGGTTTTCAGTAGGCCTCCTTTCTAAGGAAAGAAATTACATACTTCTGAGCTCTTGAGTGAACTACAGTGTTTTATGCCTTTAATTCAACACTCTTAGGGCTTACAGTTCATTGAAATTCAAAATCATGGGTGCAAACTGTGTTCACAAAGAAAATGTTGACCTTCCTATATAGCAAATGCCTTTTCCTTCTCTTTTTTTCTTTATTTTAATAAAGAAACACTAATGAAGCCGAAGGAGGTAAAAGATTTGACCTTCCTATTAAAATAACAAACGTAATATAATTCACATATTACAGCACGTTGGCTACTGCTCATGAAATAAAATACTGCAACAGAAAGAGCATATTGTTTCTACACATCGAAAACATGCAAATGAGACAAGTATTGAATATTCACTTGAAAGCGAGAAAATGTACCAGACTACCAATGGTATTTAGGAAAGCAAACTGGTTGAACATGATTATTTGAATTCAAAAAATGGCTATGGGATTCCCCTCTCTTTGCCTCTTGCCATATATGGTGTCTGTGGAATATCCACAGGGCAAATTATTCACTACCTTTTTCAAGATGAAAAGCTACTGATTGGCACCAGACATCAAGAGGGATTTTGGCATTAGAATAGATTTACACTTGATGACATGTCAAAGGCTTGAAACAAAAACTACAGAATTTACTCATGAATGCCGAAGGCAAGGCACTTATTCAATAGGAGCTCAATGCACATCTTTCCAAGGATGGCATTCAACCACCCCAAGAACAAAATACAGCAAACAAAACATGGTTATACTTGGAAATGAATGTGCTTGACTAGACTGAACAAAATAACAGCCAGCATTACCTGTTGCCAGCTGTCAGCGAAGAATAAAGAACTGTAACATCCTTGTAATAAAGAGGGAAACAGAATCCAAGCTTATAATGAAAATACAGCAGTTAGTGGGATGAAGCAGGATCAGCAGCACTATGTGTGGGCATGACAACTCCCACTCAGAGCCTGCTGGCCCTTTAAGAGGGTGTCCTCACTTCTCCCACAAACACTTGAAAATAAAGAAAAACTGGTTAGGAGAGCAGGCACAAAGTGTTGTGTACATAGGTGTAAGAATATATTACATATTGCCAGGTTTTGCCATTTCTTCTTCAATCTCCATTGTGATCATTTAAAAAATAATTTCATTATTAGCATTAGAGTGAAGGGCTTCTAAAACACAGTTAGAAGTGTTGACAAGATCACAATTATTTTTGGCCAGTTTGGTGACCACTGAACATTCTCCTGCTTATCTTGACAGAATAAAAAATGCAGGTATATCCCATTTCCACGTTGGATGTGTGGGAAAGACCATCTAAATAGGTTTGGCACCTGTGAGCAATGAAAAGAATTTGTACAGTGGGAGCCATAAATAGAAGGGAACACGAGAAGCACAAGGGAACACCCACTCACCCATGGAGCACAGACATGGAAACCAGAGATTACTTCAGTTCACCTTGCATTATTTTGTACCTCTGCCCTTAAAGTATCAAAAGTGAGGAGCAGAGTTTACCTGAAGGACCTGCAGTTTTAAGTACATGCAAGGAGTAACTCGCATAAAATCAGAAAAGCATAAGGAAAGTTTGTATTTGGTTTTTCCTTACCACAGCAGATTCAAAGCAGGGGTGAAGGTATTTTTTTAAGTATTACATCTCAAAGTCACTTTAGAGACAAAGCAAATTCATTAAGGAGAATTTGCTAGTTTAAAATAATAAAAAGAGGTATTTTGGTTGCTCTTTTGCTAAGACTATGTTAAGAAGGACACTACATGCTCCTAAAAGAAACAGTCAGTCTCCTAATGGATTTTCAAATACATAGTTACTGTTTATTTAGAGCATCTTCAATGGCTGAACATATTGTAAGCTATGTCAAAAATTAGAATTTACCTGTTAGTCAGGATCTGCTAGAATGACCTAATATTCACAGGAGATAATTAGTCAGCTTTTCTAATGAAGATATTGAAAAATGGCAGTATGAAGAAGCCACCATATTTCATTGCATTTAAGATACTCAGTGCTTGTAAATACAGACAGCTCCTTTAGATCTGTACAAACGACAGATGAACTCCTTGGAAATTTGGTACAATCTGTAGATGCAAATCACTTCAAGAAAACTGTTTCAAAATATCCCACCACCTCCTCCTCCTAGGGTCTCTTCTAAAAGACAGTGAAAGAAATATTTCATCTTCAAAATGTATCACACATTTCATATTAGATGCTGAATAGTCCCAGAAATAGCCAAGGAATCAGAAAGTTGACAAAATATAGATTCATGAAGAGTGCCTGTGGCATCTGTGAAAAATATTCTGGATCAGCATTTTGGTTCAGGTGGCTCTGCCCGAGGTGCCTGCCATCACCAGCCTCAATTTTTTTGGGGGGGGAAGAAATAGCTTCCATGAATGGAAAAAGCTCCATTTTCAAGAACAATCATTAACTTTAATGCTTACTGTAACAGAACATCCACAGCACGGCAACAACTGAAATTTAATGCATGTGGGAAGGTGAGAAAATCCTGAACGGATTGCTAAAACCACACCTTTTAGCACTTCTCAGATTACCACAGCTCAGTTCCAAAAACAGCATCTCCCTCTTCCTGCCTAGTGGGATGCTCTCAGCTGGACTCCTGGACTATAATTAATGCCTTCTATATGTTAAAAGAAATACAAGAACAAAGACAGCTACAGGGCAAATGGTGTAACTTAACATCACTTCAGGACTGCAACTAACAGCAAGGAAAACCTCAAAAAGAACAAATAAATGGATGAACTTTGCTGCTTTCCTCAAACTTTTTATTAAATTATCTTCAGTTCTTTGTAACTGGAAGTATGTTTTTGGCTGAGATCTAAGAGGATGCTGTTCCACAGTACTATGAGGTTTCTATGGTAGCAATTTATTAGGGAGCAGCAAAATTATTACAGATCAGTAATTCAGCATATATAGGTGGGTCATAAAAAAATAGAGTTTCATTGAGATTTTTATATTATATGGTAACTCATGCATGAATTATTCTGTCAGCTTTTAAATAGACTATGTATAGCTGCATGATCATCTCTATTTGTGTGAAGATTCACCCAGGATCAAAACACAAAACACTTATGTGAAAGAAATATTAATTTTATTTTGAATATAAAATTAATGCTATCTGAGCTTGTTCAGCAGCATATATACATATATATATTTATACTGTATTTCCCACACAAGGGGCAAAACATGCTATTGGTAATTAAGTATCTCTGGAGCTTGCACATTAACAGGGATGGAGGTAATTATTCATCTGAATTTGTAACAAACAATTACACAAAAATAATTTCACCACCCCCATTCTGTTTTGGTTGATCTCTGAACTAGTAAAAAAGACATTTTACTCTTGCTTTTCTTCTGTGTCAGATTCTAGACAGTTGGTCTCAGACTGCTTAAAAATGGCTGGAGCAGTGGAGAACCCCAACAGAACAAACCAAGTAAAGCAACTGAAACATCTCAGACTGCTGTGGAAATGAAAGACTAAAAACTTTCCTTCTAATTCCATAAGCACAACCCAAAAATGTACAGAACAACAAATGCAGTCCATACCTCTAATGCATTAATGGAAATAGCTAAAGTTTAATGGCCCAGATTGCTTTTAAGTCCTTTTATCATATCACTATTTCATGTCAAGGGTAAAAACCAGTTGTGAGAGGTCTTTTGAATGAGTAAAGGTTTATCAGCCTTACAGAGCAGTAAAATGGATCTGAATTTTTAAATACAGAGCTCTGAAATTTGGTGTGAAGATGCCATAGCTGAGAAACACTTCATGCCTCATATACAATAAAGCAGAATTTTTAGGGGATACCTGCAAAAAAGGACTCATCTAATGCTCATCTGAGTGGGAGGAGTGGCACCCATTTCTGACAAGAAGTCAACTGACAACCCCACAGGATGAGGGAGACAGGATGAGGTGTAGGGAACCACCTTTTTCACTTGGATCTTGAAAATCAATCTTTTTTTTTTTCTCTCTTTATATTCCCTTTTGAAAAAAAAAAATCTAGTTGTACTAAAAACTGATGAATTTTGTTAAAGAGAACAGCATGCCATGATCCTGAAGAGACTCAGTGATGTCACTTGGGGCTAATTAAGAGCAGCTAAGTATTAAGTAATTCCCCTGTACTTACTGTGTTGCAGAGAAAACAGATTCTTCTGGGGTACAGAGGGGTTATAGCTCTGTGTGTACATCTGTATAAATATATGTATATATGTGTCTATAGATACATGTATTCTGGGATGCCTTGGGTGCTACATCACTATTTATACTATTCCAAACAGATAGTGGATTAGTGTCATGTGTCATAGTATATTTAATAATTCTCTGGTGTAGGGAACCACCTTTTTCACTTGGACATTATTTTCTCAACATCACCCAGAGCTGGATGACTACAAATTACAGGTGAGTGTGAAAAGGTGACTTATAGTCAAAGCTACTGTGATGCAACCACTTTCTTGCATATTTCTATGGCTTTATATCTTTTTAAACCAAATCACCTCAATCACCTTTTTAGTTAATGTTAGGAATCAAGCGTCTGCATATCTGAATCCTAAAAACTGCGTTTAAACTTCTTGAAACTATTTTAGATCTACCTTTAATTTCCAATAACTGCCACCAATAATTCTCTTGTACAAAATGATTTATTTTGTATATACTTGAAATACTGAACATCTGATTATTAGTACTACTCACACTACCCACACTATTATCAACCTGATAAGTTTTTATCTTCAGGCTTCGCAGGTTTTTGAATTATTTTGAATTACACTGTTAAAAACGTGATTCATATCAAAGTTCACAAAGTACTACAGCTCTCTTAGCAAAGTGGTCTTCAAATCAGGCTGCACATATTTGCACACAGGTGAGAATTTTGTGAGAAAGCTCCCTACTTTCAATTATAAAGCAATAATTCAGTGTGGTGGGCTCAGTCCCATAGTGGGAAATTGGTGATGGATATCCACATTTGCTAGAAGCTGCATTGCTGAAGTGACTCCCTCTTTTTAAGATGAGAATGAAAAGACACCTACAAAATGAAAAACAGAGCCTCTGCCTATTTTTCTGATTTATACTGGACATTATTATACACAATTTTGAAGCCATCTCTCAACTTCTAAAAATGAATAAAGCCAATTGAATGAATGGATGCATAAAAAAGTGTTCCAATGTCACTTGCACGCTGCATACTTTTTAAAGCATATTTTAAAATATGCTGGCTCCTTGTATCCATAATTTAAGCAAGTTTATTCAGAAGGAGGCTTGTTGATGACATATTCAGAGCATAATATAAGCAAAAGCTGTACCTAATGCACATATTAGGCACAATAATGCTGTGTAAATCCAAAATAAGTGTCTGAACTGCTTTTACCATGACTTACTCACACACTCAGCACTGCTTTCATTTACCCTACGAAAACATCTATTCAAAATATTTGTTTCTCATTCCATCACCTCTCCACTGCTAAGTAAAATTAATAACACAATTATCATAATCATGCATTTAATTCATTTTGTCATGCACAGTACAGCACGTGAAGGAAAAGGTTTTCCTCTCATGACTGTAGAGGAAGCAAAGATATTCATCATTTTATAGTGGGAATCCTGCTCATAATAAGATCACGGTAAATGATTTTAAAAATAGTTCAGTTTTGAATATTTCAGATCTCTGGCAAGTCTAGCTTATACTGAGAGTTAAAATTTGGCTTCTTACTTGTGTCTGTGCTGACATTTTCACTAAAACTGGACAGATAAATAGAAGACCAAAAAATGTCACAGAAACCCCACACCTGACTATAATTTTCCAGTAATTATTCCACACTCCTTCTCCACACTGACAGTATAAGTTATCCTGACAATATAAGTTATTCTCTTTTATTTAATCAGACTTCTCCCTTTAGAAGGGCAGATGTTCCCCCATTAATATGGCAGAATGTCTTTGTTTCCTCACCAAATGTAGAGACAAATGATTAGTACAACAAACTCTGGCAGTTTGCCTCAGACAAGTGAAACTGTTTCATGGAGTATTGAAATATTTCAAAATTCAGAACAACCCCCTGAACCTACCATGTCATCTGCAGAGAGGCTGACATTCAACCCCAAGTTCAGCCTGTGCTCTAAGAAGTGACACTTCTGCTTTCCACACCTCCCAATTTAAGTGGTGGAGAAGCAGCACCAGGAGACAAAAAAGAAAAGTCTAATTTGATTTACATATAAATTTGAATGAACTTGCTGGACTTTTGCAGCAATACATCAGGGTTCAATAAAAGCTGAAGATGACCTTGATGCTGCTGAGTAATGTAAAAGATTCAAGATGGCCCTATGAATGCAATATATTAAAAATGAATCAATAAAATAGACAGGATACCTTGCCTTGGCAAGGGCACCATTGCAAACTTAGCTCCACAGCTACTGCTGCATGTTAGGAAAATAGTTAAAAAATCTCACATGAGGAGGAAATGCCCAGAGCAAGACAGGACAGGAACTGATGAGAGTTTCTGGCAGAACTGAGGAAGATGTTCTGTGAGAGACACCACCAGAGTGTGACCCAGAATGGGATTCACCTCCTCTGCTGACACGTCCTCCTGAGGTGTTCAGTGCAGGCTGTAATTACAGCTGATATCTGATTCATCAGAAAATTCACTGGGCTAGCCACAAAAGATAGATCAATTCTAGAACTTACCGAAGGTGAAAAACCAGGCAGGATATAAATAAGATTACTTCTGTGAACTTACTAAGCTCACTCTTTAAACAGTCTTTTTTGATACAGCAGTAGACTCTGTCAGGAGACAACAGGAAGGTCTTGGATTGCTTTCACAAAAAAAAAACTAATAGACACTTGGACTGCCAAGAAAGCTCTAGAGATGTGATTTGCAATGTCCATGATGAATGAGAAATTGCCCAATTGTTCAGACTGGTGAATGGAATGAACTGTGAATGGGAGACAATTTTTTTTTTTTTTTTGGCTAGAAAAAAAAATATCTGAGTGAAATGCAGAATAAAATAGGAGACAAAAATATAAATTTAAGGAAGCAGAGATACAGGATAAATCATCACTTTGTTGCAGAAAAGGAAGTTTACAACCATCATCTTATTGTGTGTTCCAAACCAAAGGTGCCAGGGTTGGGTACAGGTCAAGTGGTTAAAGAAACCCCTAAAGTGAAAACTTTGGCTGTTTATAGGATCTGGTTTTTACTGGCTACTCCTCTCATTCAGAAATACCTCATAACATTAAAAGAGCAAGGGTGAAAATGACTGGTAGCATTCTTTGTTTTGTGGATAAACTCGAAGGTATTTTAAGGAAAGAAAGCAACAGGAGGAAAATTGTTGTAAATGGTACTCCTAATTTTTCTAACTAAACCCTCAAAGGCTAGAAGCTGCTCAGCTTCTGCAGTCATTCAGCTCATTTTGCATATGAAAATGTTTGAGTACACTGATTTATTTTTATTACTATGTTATCTGTAGCATGTTTCTTAGATGTTAGTCTAATTGGATGAAAAGTCTCTTGCTTCCTTCCACTTCAATATCCAGGCTGAACTGATCAGAGTTATTTCCTCTTCACCCACTGAGAGAATTATTAAATATACAATAACACATGACACTAATCCACTATCTGTTTGGAATAGTATAAATAGTGATATAGCACCCAAGGCATCCTAGAATACATGTATCTATAGACACATATATACATATATTTATACAGATGTACACACAGAGAGAACTATTACCCTCCTCTACCCCAGAAGAATCTGTTTTCTCTGCCACACAGTAAGTACAGGGGAATTACTTAATATTTAGCTGCTATTGATTAGCCCCAAATGACATCACTGAGTCTCTTCAGGATCGTGGCATGCTGTTCTCTTTAACAAAATGCATCAGTTTTTAGTACAAGTAACTTTTTTTTCTAAAGGAATATAAAGAGAAGAAAGCACTTCATAACAGCAGAGGCTCATGTTTATGGAAATTTTTGTCTAAGTTAGACCTGAGCAGGGCACAGTCCTCCAGAACTTCAGAGTGAGCTCTCAACATAAAACACTTCTGTATTTCACCAGTTTCCTCTTAAATGTCAGAAATGAGATTGACACTGGGCAGTGCATTATGCAGTGTGACACTTTGATGTCACTTATAAATTCTATTTTTTAATATTTCTTTGGCTGAAACCGTCAAAATCACTTGCAATGCCCAAAGTTATTTATAGTACACTCCAGAACACCTGACCATTTGCTATTATCCACAAGATATCCCAACTCTTGTGAATCAATCAAACATACTGATTGAATCTTTACATGACTGGAATTTCCTCAGGAATAACTATCTTTTGTGTTAATTTTGCAGCTCTAAGGAGAAGAAGTGGTGTATTTGAACTTACAATTTGAAGTTATAGTAATATTCTACAGCTTCTCATCGAGTAAAAATGATTTGAAAGACTGTATTTAACTTCCTGCTTTGAGAAGATCACTACAGGTGCATTAAACCAGGACTTACATAAGCAAATAATAGGTTTGGGATAAATAAATCATATTTTTCTAACATATTGAGTCTTTCTGCTTGTTACAACTTAAAAACTCCACCATTACAGCCTCTTTTATCACTCCCTAACAAACAGTTCTTGTGGTTGAAAATAAAGTGATGCCTGCTACAATTCAGTTGCAAAAACCAGGGCAATACCTTCAATGAAAGACTTTATGGTAGGCACAGAAAAGTGCTGAGTGAGAAAATACAACTATTATTAGGAGAACTTTTAAAACTGCACTCAAATTTAAAATGTTAAGTAAAACTGTGATAGAGACACATCAGTTGAACTGGAATAGTCATAAAAACTGTCATTACTACTGATGATTTGGTCATAATTATAACTTTGTAATTGTAACATAATTACAACTAATATAAAGGCATTATGAGTATTTTTTGTAGCACACATTCATATCTAATCATGACAGATCAAAAAAAAATAAAAACCTTCTGCCATTTATATGAAGATTTGGTCATTTCACCACAATGGTGTCTCATAGGCAGAGAATCTTACTGGCATTAAAAATACACACTAAAAAGTAATAAAGCTCATAAATGGGAAAAAGAAAAAAAAATTTGGAGTAGTAATAGGAGGCATGTGTTTGTAAGAAGAATATAAACTTCTGCTACACGAGTATTTTAATAAAACCAGGCTTTCAGGGAAGAAAAGGAAACCATCTTGCTTTCAGACAACAAGATTTAGTATTAAGGGGTATTTTAATCAAACAGTGAAATTAAACACTTTAAAGTCAACTGGTAGACACATATTGCCTTAACTCTGCAGAAGAGCTTTACATGCAAAATTAATTAATGGGTCAATTCTAAAACTCTCTCTATCCTGTTATTTTCTGTTTTAAAATGTTATTAATTTACAATGACTTCCATGACATTAAATTTAGGTTAATACACTAATATATATTAACAAGATAATTATGTCAAAGGTTATCATCAACAGTTCATAATAAAAAGTTATGCTCAAAAATAAAACTTATTATTTATAGCTTAGACTGCATAATAAAGTATTAGCAACACAAAATGTTAATTAATTTCTAATTCTCTATTCTTTTATTTGGATTTCATGAAGGTTGATTGGACTTGATCCATCATTTTACGGAAAATTAATTATTTCAAATACATGCACCACTTTATGCAACCTGCCTGATTTGCATTGAGGAAAATTCAGCAGAAGTAATTGAGGCACAAGCAAATACTGGCACTGACTGAACTCAATTTTCATTCCAAATTTCTGCAAAATCCCAAGACACAACAATATCAGATGCAGGGGGAAAACAAACAAAAGCAATGTGTAAAGGGAACATGAAGAGAGAATATTACAAGAATCAGAGAACAAAGGGATTGCAAAACTATTTTAGTGCCATAGATGAACAGTGAGGGCTTCATTCAGGCAAGGTGGAATAAGATATCATATGGCATCCTGACAATTGATGTCTTCATTTAAATGTAAGAATTTACATTCTAATTAGAAAGAATTTACATCTTAATCAGAGGCAGCTGTATTATCTTGTTACTGTTTTTTTCAAAGGTAATGAACTAAAGTACTGCTGTGCTTTTTCAACCAGAAACTGAATAGACAGCATACAGTGTTATTTTATAGCCTACCTGCTGTAAGCTGTTATTAATATTTTCCAAGACTAAATTCCAACAAAATCTTTTAAAATAAAAAATTGTACTTGACATTGCTCAAATGATATTATAAAGGCTTGTTTAAAATATTTAGCCACTAGCCTCTCTAAGTTATATTTTTAAGTACATGTAGTCATAAAGGTATCATTAATATGGCACCAGTCAAGCATGCTTTCATTTTAGGCTTCACGTAGTACAGTAGAATTTCGGAAGGAAAAAAGTATTTAGAAATTTTTTTTTTATTAAAAAACCAGTTCCACACTGGAGCTGGTACTTCTCCATGCTGTTCACACCATACATAAAAATCAAAATTTTTCATACAGAAAAATCAAATAAATGATAATTTCTGTAGCTCATGTGTAAATCCACTTCCAATTGAGACCAGATTGAAGTGCTTCACATGCTAATTCTAAAGGAGAGGTCTCACCAAGGACTACAGAGCTGCTTTTACAGGCCTCTTTAGACTTAAAGTTCAGCCTGGTTACAATCTTTTTGGCTCTTGCACAATTTCAAGAGTTTTGATACCAATATATAACACACAACTGCTGCTGAGAAACTTGAGGTATGAGTGCAGAAGGAAGCAAAGACATTTTTTTCCCTACAAAGAAATTAGATGTGGGAAGTCTAACCTGGGAACAGGTCTGGGAGGCTCCTGGTTTAGTTCCCAGCTCAGCAAAAACTAGCTCTGGAAAAACTTTGCTTCACCATTATTTGTCTCTCCACATTTGTTAGGTCTCTCTTTCAGCTCAGTGTCTACTCAGAATGGAAATAGTTTTGGCACAAGATCATTTTATTGCTACAAACCATGCAATTTTCAGTTGAATTGGACACATCCCTAAAGAGTACTGATTTAGGATGCATGGCCTTCCATCACACTCTATCTTCCTTTGAACTCTAGACACATTTTGTGTATTTTCATGTATCTTCTATAACAAAAATAATCAAAAAAAGCCCCCAACTGGGAATCTTTGTGGAAAACTAGGTGGAAATTACTGAAAGGAGAATTAGTTCATTGCCACCTCAGGGGTTGAGTTAATTGGCACCAGCCAGAAGGACTCACATCCTGAGGTGGACAAACACACTGGTAGAGTGTTTGAATCCCAATGTGCTGATGAAATACAAAGCATTCAGCTGGATAAATGGGAAGGACCAGTTTTCAGACAGAGATTTGCCAAGTCCATCACTCTGTGGCAAATGACTGAACAGGGAGACTTGCTGCACGTTCTTCACTGGAGACAACTTCTGCTGACCTGCACATAACTTCTTCCCAAACACAGTCCCTCCAAAAGTGGATGGGGAATGAAGAGGCAAAGAATGCAGAGGGGTTTTTTTCTGGGTTACTGGTTCAGGCTACACATCAGCATTTATGACTTCCCTGTGAATACAGTTCGAATTTATGTGACACCATCACTGTTTAGCAAAGAAAGATATGATTAAGGGAACAAAGACAGCAGAACACAAAGTAGTCATCCCCCTGTGCAATAAGGAACATACAACCAGTACATCTCAAAGCTATACTGAAAGATTTCATTTTCCTTGATCTTTAAAGAATCTTGGAATTGTTAAGGTTGGGAAAGACCTCCATGATTCCTGAGTCCAACCATCAACCCAGCACTGCCAAGTCCAGCAGTAAAGCACATCCCAAAGTGCCACATGGATGTGTTTTAAATACCTCCAGAGATGCTGACTCAAGCACTTCCCTGGGCATCCTGTTCCAATGCTTGGTAACTGTTTTGGCAAAGGAATATTTCCTAATACCAAATCCAATTCCCCCCCTGCAATTTGAGACTGTTTCCTCTCATCCTGACATTGTTACTTGGGAGAAGAGACTGAGACCCACCCTTCATATGGTTAAGAGAGAAAAAGAGATCCTGGAACCCTCCAACTTATTTAACTTTTGAAAATTAGCCTAAATAGAAGTTTCACACTGTGTATCTTGAGCTAAAGCAGAGCAGACTTTTTCACCCTGTGGCAGAGTTTTCAGAAAACTACAGCTAAATGAAGCCAAGGGACTAATGGAAAATTTCTACTGGAAACCTTTACTGGTTTTTGAAGAAATTTTTGATTCCTTTTCTTAACAGTAGAGAAATATAAACCTCGACACAAGCACCCCAAACAACCTCTTTCCCCAATATCTTTTAATATTTGCAAGTAATGGTAACATAGTACTAGGAATGGAAAGATATCTGACAAAATTATCAGCATTATCTTCTGGTATTAATTGGAAAACTATTTTAATTTATATAACTATTTTATTTGCATAACTCTAATTTGTTTCCAATACTTTGTTCTAGATTAAAGTAATTTTTTTTTCTGAAAGCCAAAAGTTTCCTCTAACATCACTTGCCTCATATATTGTATTTTTTCATTCAACTTCAAATTGTATCACCCCTTCCTAGAAATAATGCTATTTCCCATTTAAATCTTGAAACTACTTTAAAGCTGTTTTTACTTTCACTGTATTACAGCAATGCTTCACTGATCCTGAAATCCACTCAAACATGCAGACAGTATAAACATATTTCAATAGTTCCTTTTCTGACAGGAAGTAGAATATGAAGTCCTTACTGAACCCACTTCTGTTACTTAACCATCTTTTAAAATTTCATCTTACACCTGTTTTGCAATTTCATAATTCATCTTTACCAGCCCTTTTTCCTTAGCAGTATTAAACCAAGCACTTTGCCCTGTTTCAATGCATGGCCACTGTAACAGTGAATTTTAAAAATATGGACTTCTACCATGATATATATAAGTTAATTAATGATGTGAGCATGTTAGACAGTGCTTTAAAGAAAAATACAGGTTAAAATCCAATAAAGGTAACTAATGAAATGCAATGTTTCACAGCATTTTACTGTTGTGAAGCAATCACCAAATTAAAAATGCCCTGAGGTTCCCAGTATCAGTTATGTTTGAATGTCATGTCTTCTTCTTTGGGGTGCACACTGTTACTATTATTACTCCATTTTTTTCTCTTTTAAAGTAAACAAAAGTGACTGTTAAAGAAAAAGCCATGTGAAGTTACTACTCAACAGCAAAATGCAGAACTTTTCAATTATGTAGTTCTATAGACTACCAAACAGTCCACTAAACCTTGCAAAGAGATTTTTCTGGAGTAGGATTATGTATCTAGTTCTCAGGTTGTTATTATAAAAGCAGGGTGTATGTAATATGCAACATTTTGAAGATGGGATTAAACCTGGGCTTGATCTAGATTTACATTTAAATGAACTTCCCCATCAGCAGGAGTTCTGTGGTAAATTCTGGGTGCACGGGCAGGGGGTAGATGGAGGCCAGCTGAGAGCCAACCACTGAGACTTCTTCCTTTAGGGACAGGTTTTGTGGAGAATCTCTCCTTTGCTTTTTGGGGTCAGCCAGGTACCCTGCACTGTGGGATGGAGGAAACAAACCATCAGCCCAAGGGCAGCACTGGATCCTTGAGGTCTGTAGCACAGTGGGAGATGAAGGCTTTCCCTGCTCTGCTCTGCACTGGCACAGCCAGGCTTTGGCAGAGGAAACCTTTCCTGGAGCCTACACTTGTGCCTGGAGAGCTTCCATGAGGTTCATCTTGAGGAAGCTCCAAGAGCCATTTCCACACAAGAATTTCCAGTCATTTCCACACAAGAATCCCAGCCATTTCCACACAAGAATCCCAGCCATTTCCACACAAGAATCCCAGCTATTTCCACACAAGAATCCCATCCATTTCCACACAAGAATTTCCAGTCATTTCCACACAAGAATTTCCAGCCATTTCCACACAAGAATCCCAGCCATTTCCACACAAGAATTCCCAGTCATTTCCATAGAAGAATTCCCAGTCATTTCCACACAAGAATTCCCAGCTATTTCCACACAAGAATCCCAGCCATTTCCACACAAGAATTCCCAGACATCTCTCTGCAGTTCATGCCAAAGGGAAGATCACAGAGTGAACACTCCCTCCCTCCCTGTCTCCACCTATTTTGACTGTTTTTAATCAAAGGCATCGTGAGTTAGAGACAGATAAATTGTACCTGGAATATGAGACTGCTCAGGGGAAGAGAGCTGTTTTTCAATTAACCAAAAAACTCAAATGGAAAATGTTTTGCAGGGGTTTTTCAGGGAGTGATTCAGAGTCCAGCCTAATGGACTTTGCTTTGTAAATCCAAATGGAGATCAATTAACCAGGCTTTACTTTGCAGCAGGGATTGGAATATACTCATACAACTCTTAAAACCAATTGGTCCAAGCCAATTAATGTCATAGTCTACTGAAACAACAGTCCAAGGAACTCAGAACATAAGCTGTAAAATATTTATTTGTATTACAGATACCTGGGGGAAAAAGGATTAGCAAAATGAATCCCCCAGGAAGACTGAGAGAGAGATTTCCTGTGAGGTTTTTCAGATCCACAAACACATTGGGAAGTTTAGTTCCTCACCCCTGAATGTTCATGCCATCTACCTTAAATTAGGATCAATGAATTTATTGGCATATATTTGCTCAATTTGGCAGTGATAAAGTTTAAGAAGAAGTGATGAGGGGCAAAACCAGCAGGTGATGCAAGAATGCGAAAAACAGTGAATGAAGTAGTTATTAGGGAAAAGTGGAAGGAACTGAGAGAAATGGCTTCAACAAATTATTAGAGGTGGTTTTTTTTACTTATTCCATTATTTCACATTAGATGCATTTGGTATTTTCCCACTCTCTCACTAAGTATATATCCACTTAATAATTAAGCTACCACTTTTTAAGTTTATCCAGTGTCTCCAACAATTTTTAAATTTATTCCACTTGACAAACTGGATTTTTTTCCTTACACCTGCTTCTTCCCGTTCTACTTACACTCTTCTAAAAATTTTGCTTTGGTTTTGAATATATTTAAGTGTTCTTTTAGTTCACATGAATGCTTTAGACTCATTTTGACACACTGTTGAGAACACGGAAATTTGTTGTAGCTACACTTTAATTCCTCTCTTCATTGTTTGTTAACACAATAAAACAGTGTTTGACAGAAGAGAATATGTTTAAATTTCCATTTACTGCTGATGCCTTCCTAATAACCACATTGCTAAGGTCCCTCTTACTGTTTAATTACTTAATATCATTTCAAGAAATGTCATGGTTCAAAGGGTGGTTTTTCTAATACAGTGAAGTTTTCCAGTGTATCTAATACCCAGGTTGTGTCTAAAAGAATTCTGTATCAAACAGGGAGTGATTCAGAATCCAGCCTAATGGACTTTGCTTTGTAAATCCAAATGGAGATCAATTAACCAGGCTTTGAAGTGAGAACCAAACACAAATTTGTTGTTCCCATACTAGGCTAAACATTTTTGAAAAATGGGACATATTAAAAAGGTAAAACAAACAAACCAGAACCAAGTGGGCACTTAAATTTTTTAAAATAAATTAAACCCACCAATTTTAAAAGCAGTCACACTTAGATTCTTCTATTATGACATGGAAAAAGAGTAACATATTCCTTGGATAAGCACTCATTCCCTCTTTCCTATGGGAAGAACACAATTTGTCAAAACCTCTGGAATGAACGCCATGAGAAGGGGAAATATCCCTGTTCTCCACACAGAAGAGCAATGGGATCTCAATGAAATAGCAGCAGATTGCACCCAGTCCAGGCTGGGGACTGAGCTCTCCTAAAATCCACATTATTGTCAAGAACAGGGCTGCTGCCTTCTGCATCAGGCCCTTAATCTTTCCTTTGGTTGACGCAAGTAGAATCAGGATCAGCTGATTAATTCCTGCTACACCAATTAATTTAATATCTCCCAGGCTTTCTAAAGAACAATTGGCTTTGTCCTCCCTCCTCTCAGTTTAGCCTGAGGTCTGTGGGCTTTATTTGGCTCAAAATCACCCTGGGGATCTGAGCAACTGCCTGTATTATTGGCAGGTTTCTCTCTGCCAAGTCAGACTGAAGAGAGTTCTGCTAAAAGTCAATGTTTTCTGACTCTCCTGTGGTGTTAAAGACACAGGGGCAGGCTGAGAACAGAGCAGCATGACAATTTTACCAGGAGGAAGGTAAGATGTGGTTGTCCCAACATCCCATTCAACACAGGAGCTGCACTGCTCCAAGGGAATTAGAAGTCTGGAGAGTTTGAAGACTCTGTCACTTCCAGTCTGGTGTGTCAGAAGAGTGCAGACTGGTTTCAAACCTGAGCTAGGAAACATCCATCCCAATTACTACTAGGGATTTAGTTATCTAGGAGAGCTCAGCACAACATACTGGAGCCAACTGAAATGCTGGCTGTAGGAATAGGAGCTGAGGCTTAAATTGATCCATGGAGATTCTGCTCGTTGTGTGCAGTTCTGAATGGTAAATGTGGCACATTGAGCTATGTGTGACCATGCTACATCTCCCTTTCATGTATCAGTACAGATATAAATGAGCTTTTATTTGGAATCTTCCCTAAAGTGCATTCAAATGCTCAAGATCAAGTATGCTGAATGCAGAAGCACCACAGGATCACTGAATTCCTACAGAACAAGTCAGAAGAGGAGATGTAACTTATTTCTATAAGGTACTCATGCACATTGGAATTCTAAAATTTCCTGAACATCACTGAGCTGTTTCATCCTTCAGTAAATGAACTGTTAGATGAATTCTTGATGTCACTGCTGAATTAGCCAAAAAAAACCCCCTAAATCACATCTAGGTCGTGGACTCGAAGAAGAGTAACACTTTGGAATGGTTATATTTTTAAAATTGGTTTATATGTTCAGAATTAGGGGAGAAAAACTTTGATTAAAGAAGTTTTTAGAACAAACACAACCCAAAAAAAGCTTTTTAAAAATCATTACATGCCTCCCTATTAAAATGCTCATTTAAGCTTTCCTCTGCCAGTTACTATTGTCAAAATATACAGCAGTAGTTAATAAGACAAGACTAGACTTAAGTATTGGCTTTCATAATAAAACATGAAGATAAAAATGAGGCTTGGTGTAATTTATATGAGAGAAAATGATGTACTAAAAGCAAGACACTAAATCAATTTTAAACACCAAACACAATTTATGTCTGACTTTAAAACTCATCCTCCAAACATTAATCTAGACAAAGGCCAGAAACTGAATGAGGCTTAATTTGTGAAACTGATACCTTTCATCATAACCTTTAGCTGAAAAGGTCATTAGATATATTATATCTAAGTGAGCAGCTTATCCCTGCTTCATTACTGATAATTAAGGCAAGTAATATTTTCTTGACAGTAATGTGTCCAGTAAGAGATATCGTCTAGTTTGCATAAACCAGACATTAATTACCAGAGTAGTATCAGAGATAAAAAAAATTAAGTACCTGTGTAACATAATTTCATTATTTTTTCTTCATTTCCTTAAAGAATTAGCAGGCTCAGAAACATAATGAGCATATTAAGAAATCCATTTTCAAGCATTTATTAAAATCCTTATTACACATTACACAAATATATTTTTGCACTTACACAAACAGAAATGAAGGCATCTTGAGGTACACACATTATTTAGATATTTTGTCATCTTGCTTTACAGGGCAAACATTCAGTGCTGAAGTGCAGTTATCAAATAACAGGTTCATATCTGGACTTCATTTCAAATGTTAAGCCTTTCATATAAATGCAATCAGAAATGAGTCCAAGACCTCTGATCTGCAACTTCAACTCATGCAAAGGCTGTTTCACCTCATTTGCATAAATGGTGGTTTTGCTGCCTTACAGAACAGCACGTGGATCAAGTATCCATGTGAGGATGACAATGTTGTCCCTCAGGTCATGATCTGGTTAACAGCTTTCATTTCTCAGTAGAAACTACCCTCCATGTTCTTAAAAGCCATAATGCACAGTGTTTAACAAATAGAAGAAAGAATTACCTGGAAAGGCTGCCTCTCAAGGTAGGTTATCTACCCAACCCCACTCTAGGAAAACCTAGACAAATGTTATCCTGAGAGATTTTACCCTTAGTCATGACACAACCCATAAATGCTGCTGTCACTGCACGCCCTGCAGAAACCAGAAAAGTGCTACCTTATCCTTTTCTCCCTTGAAGTCTTCTCCTCATGAGCATTTGCATCATGGCAGCTTCAAGCAGCATTTCTCACAAAGCATCATTAATTTAGGATTAATTCAAATTAATTTCTCACAAAGCAACAAGGACAGGGCAAGTCCCTGTTGGACAGAGATGTGTCACACTAAAACCTGCTCCCTACCAGACAGAAGGAAGCTATGTGGTGGTCTCCAAAGAACATTCCCTGGGCTTTCTAGGGAAAAGATACCCCATGATCAAAGGTAGAAGGAAGATGGGTGGGCAGGAATAGGAGAAAGACTGTCACAGCTATGGATAGCAACTGTGACACCCTGGAGCTTGGATGGACATATTCAGAACCAGAGGAGCACTCTCATGTTATTAATTCACATTGTTCTGAAACAGTTAAGGCATGAAGTTGACTGACAATGTGTTATCACCATCTGATCATTTATCAGATACAGACCTTAAGTACTGGAAAGTTAACTCAAAGATCTCTTCTGTGATAACCACCTAATGAGACATGCATGAGAGCTAAATTAAGGCAAAATGGGTGAGTATCTGGGAAAGACAAAGAAATCTTTCAGCAGTAATTGAAAATGTTAAAATTCTAGTCTAGTCCATTTTTGAAATTTGTGTTATGCAAAATGACCATTTTTACATCAGGACACGAAATCATTACTAGAGTTAAAGGAAATGTAAGGCAAGTGAGGGTAAGATAATGACCATGCCTGTATGTGCTGTCCCCCTACCCCTGAGGCAGGACAACCCCTGCAGTTGCAATGAATGTTCTTTCCTCCTTCCCCAGGGCAAAAACCAAAAAATAGTAGTGAGATAAAGTTGTGTGAACTCATTGGGCACTTGTGAGAGCACATGGAGTTGCAACTCCCTGCTGCAGCTCCATGTTTATGTGAGACCACATGCCACAACAGCCACAGCACCAGGAATGCACAGAAAGCCCAATCTCAGTCTCTGGGAGCACCACTCAGTCTCTCACATGGTCCAAATTCTGGGCACAGACTAATTTTTGCAACAGAAAAGTAAACCAAAGTGATCTTATTTAAAGAGGAAATTCACTTAACCTGGAAAACATTGCCACTTCAAGCCAAAATAAAGCTATTGATGCTCTCACTGAAAATTGGCTATGTCCATCTGTGCTATTCTGCCAGACCTGCTTGTAACAGCAGTATCCAAAATTGCATTTTCCATGGCAGATGGCCAGAATATTTCTGCCTTTTCTTTTGGATCAATACCTAGTCATGGCCTGGGCACCTGTGGGCTGCATGTAAGGCAGAAACCACCACAGGGAGTGACCATGGAACAGCAGGAGCTGAAACCAAGCCCACATTGCTATCTGCTCTAACATTTACCACCTCAAAGAACTCGAACATCCCAAGGACCAGAAATCAAAACAGAAGTGACCACAAATGTTAATATGCTATTTCAGCATCTCCTTTGATGGAAAAATAGTCCTCATTCTTCCCAGTTCCTGGGGTAGAACAAGTGACAGCAATCACTGGCACCTGGCACACATAACAACTGAGGTTGTTTTTACTCTAAATATCTCGAATTCAGGCCTGAAGAAGGGGCTGATGAGCCCTACAGATTTCTTTCTAAATTAGAGCTGTTATTCTTTAACATCAGAACAGTACTGCTGAGTTAGTGACATGTAAAACATTGCTCATTGGTGTCAGTATTTGTAGGATTATGGCATATGATACTGCAGATGGCTATTTATTTATAAAGTCTAGCACTGTTTCGGTAATGAATTATTCATATGAGGCATAATATTGACAAAAGTCTCTTGCATGTATATCCTGAAACATTTGCTGTTTTCAGTGCTATTACAAATAATGACTTCATCCATCTGGTTTTATTCTGCATTTTGGTTAAAAAATGATCTGAGTGAAACATAAAACAATCATTCAGAGAATCAGTATGTTTTAATGGGTAATCACATTAAAAATTATTAATATCTCCCATTAACCAGCAAAGGAATTGTTTTTTTAACCATTATTTCCCATTTTGCAATAGAAAAGTTTTCACAGAGTGAATTTCTAATCTTTGACTTCACAAGTTCTGGCAGTAATTTAATTGTGGGATCTGTATTTTCCTTTTTGATAGAAGAATGAAACTGAGGTCCAAATTACAACACTGAATTAAATAATTCCATTTATAAACAAAGCTACTTAAATCTTTTCCAAAGACAGAAAACTACAAAAAAATTTACAAAATCTAGGTTTTCTGTCCCACTGAATACACACTGAATATACAATATACAGTGAAATGTATTTTTGTGTGACTTTCATTGTCACTGAACACTGACTGACCTCTCCTAAGTAAATTTTATCATTGTCATTGAGATAGCAATGCATATATATGTAATTTTCATTTAACTATCAAGTCCATGAAGAACTTCTAATTGTAAACTGACTTTGGAAAAGTTCTGAATCTGGTCTGCTTAATGAAATTATTATTTTTTTTGTAATGTATACAGATTGCTGATTTTTTAATCCTGATAATGTGCTTAATGTGCTAATTTCCCATTATTCCAGTAGACAGAGTAACTTGTTATTTTTAGTAATATTTCATTGTTTCTACTTTCCATCAATTGTTTTTTTAATTTGGCAGTTACTATGACACTTATTTTTCTAAGAGAGTGTCAGTAACAGACATAATGGAATATTTTTTTCCAAATAAGAAATGTAATGCTGGAAATTTGAGAACCTCACTGTAGATCAAAGGTGTAAACTTTTGCTGACAACTCTTCCTAATAAATCTTTGCTTTTCACAGCTTGCCTCAGTTTAAGAGGCAAAAATTAGCATTTACTGCTTCAAAGGCTACCACTACATCTTCAGCCTCTCAAATCCAAATTCAGAAAGGTCAAAACCCAAATTCAATTTATTAACAAACCTGGGGGAAACCTCCCAAATACAGTTGCATAATTACCTCAGTGTTAATTTGAGAGGAAAACAGATGAAACTATTCTGGAGAACTTCACAAAGAAAAACAAGAACGACAAGAGATGGAAGCAGATTTTTGTTTTTAGAAGTATTCCAAGCAAGGCACATTATTTTTTTCTCTATTGTTCAGTTAAAACATTGGGCTTAGGATGTGTTTTGAGCACCTGGGAGCGACGTACACACTCCTTGAGGATGTTTAGAGTGGGTTTCCTCCAGCAGTACGAGCATGAATGTGTTCTCCTTGTGTCCCACACTTTCCCCTGTGACAGACACGGAGCAGTGGAGGGACCACTACAAACCTGACAGCTTTTCAGCAGTTTCGGGCCGTGTACTTGAAAACCGCCTTTTTTTTATTTTAAGGTTTTGACAAATGGAAAAATCGTGTTTAAAATTCTGACATCAAAACCTGCAATTTCATGCTCCATCTATACAACATCCCTTTAGATGTAAACACACATGAAAGTAAACACCATTTAAAATGTTTCCGCTTAAGTTCAGTACTATGCCTTTGCTCGTATTAATTACCTAGAGGGGGAAAAAAAAAAAAAAATCCAGTCAAAAAAAAATTGCAATAGCTCTTTAAAAACGAAGCACCTTGGCCCTACATTCACAGTATTCATTACACACTTGCAGCTTTGTCATCCTCATTACCTTATTATGTATTTATACTTCTTAGGCACACAACGTTTTAACAAATAGCAATGTCATATGGGCAGGAGTTAAAATGGTGTTAGGTGGACCTTCATAACCTGTTATTGAAATGCAAAATTTGAAGTTAAGTTGTGTGGAGGAGTTTATACAGGAAAATATTCATGATGTTCACAAGGTCTGGCTTTATCATCTTGTGTGCATCTTCACTAAGTCAGATAACCAAACTATTTATTTATCTTTTGTTTATTCATTTATCAGCTGTACTTGCTAGCATAGTTAAAAACAGTTTTTGGGTTTTTTTGGAGCAGAGTTTCAGAAACTGTTACAAATGCTGAAATATAGTAAAATTTTATATTGCTTGGGAATCTTTTTTGCTTTTTGTTTAACACAAATGCATTTTTGAATGCTACATCAAGGAAATTAGTTTTATAGGTCAGACAGTCTCCCTGTCAGGATGCGTTCCAGGTTGGTACCAGTCACTGCTGTAAATTAAGAAGTTTAGCTGCTGTTACTTTTGCTGTTTACTTCCTACACTGCAGATAAAGAAAAAAAAAATAGGGAAAGAATTGGCACAGAAATTTCTTGTTCACCTGATGTGTAATTGAAAAATGGCAATTTTAATGAATGCAGTTTCCAAACTCAACCAGTTCAGTGTGAGCACTAATGCCTAAGCTTCTTTATTTCAGGAAAAGGTTAAAAAAAAGTCCACTCGTTTAATGCAAAACCATGAAGCTCCTACATAAGCTTCATCAACTTCTTTTCTGCAGCATTTTGTGGGGCTGTGCAGTAACACTCGTGTGGAACAGCTGCACTGACACAATGGGCTGCAGACGTTTTTACTGTCCTAATAATCCACATATTAAAGAGTCCCTAAATACTCATTGATGCGACAGACCATAACAACTCCCTTGGAGCTGCTTCAGTTTATCAGGTCAGTGATCTGCATACTGAGGATTCCCCAGGTACTCATTGACAGGTAGCATCTCATATACACTTGTACTAAAATAATAATTGCTTCAAAGGAACTGTTAAATCCCAGTCGCAAGCACAAATTAATTTAAAACCACCGAGACAGCACTTTCTTTTTTTCTACAGATCTGACAAATCTGGACAAATTTACTAGACAAACCAAGACATCTGAGCAGAACAAGCCTCCTCACATGTTATGGCTATTTGCATTGTCTTAAGAATCCCGCCCACCTTGTCCTCAATGAATTACAATCATTGCTTTTCTGCTAGGCAAGGGTGACCTATAAACTGTCCATGCCACTGTTAGAAAAAGATCAATTAAAAACCTATTATAGAGTTAATAACCTTAATTGCAGACCTAATTTGTTGTTTTCCATGTCCTCACTTTCTTTCTCTGTGTAGTGTTTTCTTCTGTCCTCAACTCTTTAGTACAAATCATGAAACCTCTTATTTCTTCCTTTCTCTTTTCTTCCATACCACAAGGGTTTAGCCTTGTCAGCCCAGATTCCTTTAGTTTCTTACTCTGTTGTTACCTCTCACTAAATTTACGTTCTGCAGATTAGAGGAAAATCTAGTACAGCCTAGAAACCTTTTCACCCAGAAGAACCCGTGGTGACTTACCTGCTCCCACCCACTGCATCAGGCAGTGACAAATGAGACACACTCTAGATGGCTTTCTGCCTTCATCTGAGTGTCAGACAAAGCTGAGCATGAAAGTGTTCATGCAGGCTACCAAAGAGAGCCAATGACCACGTGGAAACTGCCTACAGTCAGAACTTTAGCTCCTCTAAAGGCAGAAGTGCAGAAGAACAGGCTGATCCACAGTGTTGAACTAGAATGCCTTGGAATCCATGCCCAAGATGAACTTCAGCCTGATAATGCAATCCTCTGCCATTTGGTACAGGCAGCTGCATGGAATTCTTCAGGGCTCAGCCTGATATCCCTGCTAGCTCTTACATCATTTGCTCCACAGGGCTCTGAAATCATACACTTCAAGTGCTATTTATAGTCCAATCAAGACACAAATCAACTGCATTGCTTGTTCATGTCACTTGCTTTTTATGAGTCATTTATGTTATGGCTACCAGGACACATAGATCCAGCTGACACTGGCTGTTGTGTGTTTGGGAAAAAATGCTTCATGAAAACTGTACTTCCAAATCAGATGAGACCTCAATCAAATTTCCATTAACAGTCAGGGTAGATGCAGAATTCTCGCACAGAACTCAACAGCTCAAAACTGATAGTCAAAACAAGGAACCAAAAAAAAGAAGTGGAAAAGCATCAAAAAGCCCAGAACAGATCCATGAGTTACATAATACTGACTATGATAATGGATACAAAGATATTTAATTCAAGAGATGATATGATAGCTCATAATAATGTAACTCTAGCACTTAGACACTGCAAACCCAGATTGTGACAGTTCATCTCTGAAAAGTTAAACAGCATCATAAAAATGAAGAAGAAAGCAATACTTCCCTTAGAACACTTCTAATAGATAACCTTTCTTCTTGGTCTACATGTTTTGTTTCCATTGCCAAGACCCCAATTATTTCTCTCCAGTCTTTTTTTTTTTATCACCTTGATACATCCAGACATATTTCTAAACATTACTGCAAAGATAATTTTTCTAGTCCTGTGCTTTGGTTAGGAACACCAACGTCATTCTAGCCCTCCATTATCCCATCTTTTACTGCTGAAGTGAACACAAACCACATGTCTTCATTTATCAAGGTCCTTGCAATTTAACATCACTTTAAATATCTTAAACTGCAGTGTACCTGCCCTATATCTGTGAAATCTATCTCTTCTTTGGTTTGGGATGCTTTGCATAGAAAAATTTCCCAAATGTCTCATTATACTCCTCCAGAAATTCCTCAAAAATTTCCTCTTCTATCAAAATCTCTTCTCTCATAGAAAATATATGCTTAACTAATCTAAGACTTAGGCTATGTTGATGAAATACTAAGACAGCAAATCACCGACTTTTGTCTGCCTAAGGAGATAAGGACTGGGGCTATTAGCTTGAAAAACTCTCCCAGCCTCATCCTAATGAAGCTGTAAATTACTATTTTTGATGCAGCCAAAGGATTGGAGATAGGGTCAGGGTGTGTGTATGTGTAGCTCTCTCCACAGTACAATTAATTTTCTTTGCAGTCTCACCTGTAGTAGCAAACAGCATTAAAAGACACAACTTGTAGAACTCTTCTCCTGCTTCTTCTCCTGACCTTGACTTTTATTTCCCTTTTCCCCTTCTCTTCGCAAAAGAAAGGAGAAAATGGAAGGGGTTTCCCCTTCATGTACATTTCAGTACCACAAGAAGTTTTTGATTGCTGCAAGACTTGGCAAAGATGAAGAAGGCAACCACATAAAGGAAAAAAATTGAAGGTTCCTGAGGGGCTGCTGGAGGAGGAGGTAGTCTAAGGAAAATAGCATTTTACAAGAAGGGGAGAGAGAGAGAGAGAGAAACTGGAAGAGTTAGATCAGGAACAAATCTTTGTCCAGCTAAGACATCCAGGGTTTGATGATGGACTGATGATGAACAAGTGAACCTGGGTCATTCAACAAAGCAACAGATTACTTCTCCAACTGATGAGAAGGAACTTCATTGCAAAGGAAAAAGGGAAGTACTTTTAACAGCGAGACATGCTCAACATTTGTGCTGTTATTTGGAGCCTGCCATGGCTGGGATACCATAAACCTGAACCTTTCTGCAAGAAAGATGGAAGAAATGGGGGCAGAGATCTGGCAAACAGCTGTTTCTTTTGTGACACTGAAGCCTGGAGAGGCTGCCTAGAACAGAGGCTAGACAGAGTTAAAGGATAAAAGTAGGTATTTCTTGAAAGGCCTTCAAGGGTACACCTTGGGCAGTGCAGGCACTACTCAGCCAAGTGGTTCATAGCATTTCTGCATTTATGAAACATCCCAGTGCAGGTCCAGCAGACTAGCATTCAGCAGACCACCACTTCACAGGCAGTGTCCCCATCCAGAGGCCACCTGCTCCACATTAAACAGAAACACACAGAATATTCCAGGTGTGGTACCTATGACTGTCTGAACAGCAGAGCTCCACAAATGCCAGTAACTGCTTTTAGAATGTCTGAGTGCATGAACTGAAGCTGGGTTTGCACAGCTGGTACGTGCTGTCATTTACAGAAGACTGTGTATCACCTGGTATATTTGATGGAATGATGACAGAATGGAAAGGCAGTCCCTCAACTGCCCGTGCTCCCAGTCTGAAACCTGTCTTGGTGAAGGCATGGTCGTACAACAACTTTGGCCATCCTTGCCCTGACACATCTGAGTGCCCAGATGTCAGAGAGCACCCCTTGGCTGCTCACCCCTGGATCTAAGCTCTCCTGCACAGTCCAAGCTGCAGCACTATCTCGACTGTTCCTCGTCAAGTCAGCCTTCTGTGTCCTGAGAAGGAGGTATGCTAATTCAAATGAACAACTGCCATTTGCCAGTGCATTGGGAAAAAAACTTCTGGAACTACAAGTCCAGCAACAATAGTCTTGACTCACTATGGAACGAATGGATCTCTGATGACACGCAGAAGCAGATGTCCTGTGTATCAAAAAACAGCAAAAATCCTCTTTAAAAATGAGGAAAGGGATGCTATAATTGTCATCATTCTGGATATGAACTTGCAAATGAACCATAAATTCAAAGTGGGCCAACATCCTTCTGTTGTGGACAGAGAGACTCTTACAGGAAGAGTGCTTGTCCTTCAGGTGTTTCCTGCCTTCCACTGACAATGGGGTTGTGTTCTTTGGAACCAGGGTGCCTAAACATTACAGCACATGGGCACTGCCTAACAGCAGAAAGACAAAATGAACTAAGTAAGTAATGGTGACAGTGTCCACAAGTCATCTGTCTTACATAATCTGCAGCAAGATTTGATGGTACTAAGAAGACCTCTCTCCAAAATAAGTGCTAAAGCAGCGCAAGGTTGAGGGTGAACAACCCAGAAATAAGAAATTGTTCACAGATATGTGCTGAAAGGAGGAAAGGCAGCATGATGAAACACCTGAATCAGTAGTAGTATCAATAAAAGTGGTTGGATTGATATGTTTTTTCTGTTCTGTGTGATTGAAGCCAGCTCTTTGAATATTCATGAGGAACAGGTTTCAGTCTGTGCAAAAGCTTTTTTGTGTCTTTGTCTTCGTGGGCTCTGTGAAGAATCAAAGACATCTAAGTATAAGCCTAGAATTTTTAATGTTATGTGGAACTTTCACCAACTGTGTAGCTGAATGAAACAATTCATCAAACAGTAGTTTTCCAACCAGAGATTGCATTTCTTTTGGCAAATCAACACTATTAAGTCACAAGGACTCTCTGTTGCCAAGGAATTCAGAAAATAGTCAGTGGCAGTGCCCACAGCATTTGAAGCAGCCTGATTTGAAGTTCTGCTTGTCAGCTGAACTTCCATCCCAGAGGACAGAGAATCCTCCTTTGAATCTCTAGGACACAGGACTGACTATCGGGCTTTCTTTTGTTAATGAGTGCATATTAATAGCCAGCCAAGAGTTTGGTTGCTAATCAAGTGTAGCAGTAAAGAGGCTCAGGCAATAATCCAGCTGCTGAAGGCATTCCAATATTTGGTGTCTTTGTCTGAATCACAGAATCATTGAATGATTTGGGTTGGAAGTAACCTCTGGAGATGATCTAGTCCAGTCTCCAAGAAGAGCAAGATCTTCCTATCATGGTTTTTAAAACAAAGATGAGGAAGGCAGGAATGAGGCAAAGATGAGGAAGTGAAGAGGAATACAGGATGAATGGGAACATCAGTCCAAGAGCAGTGATCACAGCTCAAAGATAAACAGCATTATATAACTAATATACATCCCAGCCACTGCCCATGTGGCCTGATTTAGCACTTCACATTTATATTTACTCCATTTTTACAGGGTTTGAAACTGTATGCAAAGTACATCCCAACACTAAAACTTACAGTAAGAATGTTGCTGATTAAGTATTTTCCTGTAGCTCTCTTGATGAAGACATAAGGTCTTCAGTCAATTGAAAGTCTGAACTGACACTCTCAAAACATCTGCTGCATCTCAGGAATTGTATTTACCTGTGGTTTATGAAGTGTTTTTCAAACAATCGATGATGTGTAAAGCTTTATCAATGCAATAGGGAGCATTACACATTCTCTTTAATAAAAATTACTATTTTTTTGAAGTAGAAGTTTAAAAGCCTCTTCTAGTTTCAGTCTCTGAAAGCAATAATCCAATTTTGAGAGGATTTTAAAGTTATGCTTCTGTAATACAAAGGCACTGTACCGATCTCTTATTAATTCTAGATTAACAAAGGGGTTATGAACCACCACACCGTAGATATGGAAATTGATGAGGAAGCCTACCCTGAATTACAGACCAGATTTACAAATAACAGCATTTTCATCTTAAAATGTAACGTTCAATGGCATTGCACAGAAGTACATTTAGAGATCCTAAGGTCGGAAACAGTTGATGATAAGGGCATGACTGAGTGTGAGAAGACAACTGTAATGAATTTAAGTGTACAATTATACTGACAAAATTATTTTAAAAATACATGTTGGATATATTTAAAGGATTGCTGGTTATCTTGAAAATGATACAATATTTTTCATTTACTTTTAACTGTTGATGAATTTGCAGACCCCAACAATTCAAATCCTTCTCCCTTAATTCCTTTGGCAGTGCAGTGGTTACTAACAGGATGGAACTCCTCTGCCACCTCCACCCCTCTCTAATATTGCTTTGTAGACAATAAATCCAGCAGGTGTTTCATATGCAATAGCAGAGGCTTGAGAAAGGTCTCATTTTTGTGTGACAACTGTTCATTCTGATGAGGACAGGAACTATTATACATGAGGAAAGTCCTCACATCAAGTCATAGCCTAAAGCTTTTGATGTTGCACAGGAAAGGACACACAAGAAAATCTCAAGTCCAGACTAAGAATTTAAGAAGTTATTTTTTAAGAAGTCGTGGTTAATACCAAAGGGAACAACAACAACAACAACAACAACAACAACAGGGTTCTGGGACCATTCACAAACCAAACAGTTTCCCCAGAGGAGTGGAACATCTCAAGGCAATATGACACAAACAGCTGTGGCTAGGTGGGTGCTCTGCTTGGGCTGCCAGGTCTGAGCTGGTGACACTGCTTTCTGGCCCCAAGACAGCAGGTTTAGAGTGACCAGCACCTACACAGAGCACTGTGTTGGGCCACAGAGGGACACTCAAAGGAAAAAGAATCAGAATGAAATCAATCAAAATAAATAAACGAACAAAAATGGAAAGCAGGACATAAATTATGGGTAGATTTAGTGCACTGCTACTGTAACAGGTGAACTGAGCATGACTGTGTGGCTGAGTAATTCTTTCCTGCCTTCAGAGCAGCTGGTTATCAAGATTAATGATTTATATATTCAAAAGGGTGCTGATTCTTCTGGACTTGTTGGCTGGAAATGCTGCAGAAAGCATGATACCCATATTATTTAGCTTCCTCCCCACAACTAGATACAAGCACACCATTCAGCTGTCAAGCATTTCAAAAAGATTACTAATTCAGTTTGAACTTAACCTGCTGAATAAAAGTACTTTAAAAAAAATGTATTCCATTTTTAAGGAGAAAAGTATGACTTGTGTGAGAGAGAAAATTAGGATAATAGTTGTGCCCTTATGAGTGTGCCACTGCCACTCCCCTTTCCAGAAGCAGGAATGGGTTGTGTTTATTTGGGAGGACAATTTGAGCGGGGATCTTTGTGCTTCTGCTAAAATACAAAAGATACCAGCAAAAACATGCTGTTACACAAACCAGTGAGAAATCAAAACATAGCCCAGAGTGCAAATCGTCAGTGTTTTCTAACAGCATTATCACAAAATCACAGAATATCTTGAGTTGGAAGGGATCTATTTACAACCAGTGTATCTTTTAACTCAGTATATGGAAACTACAGAAGAAAACCACAAAGAAATTGCCTACCTAGAAATAAAACTTTATTACTCTAACTATTCAGAAAGGTTGCATTTGAAAAATTAATTACATGTGAGGAAGCATTAGTGACACACATCAGTAATAAAAGCAGCGCTCTTGACGTAGGCTGTTACTTAAAATATTATGATAAAAGTGAACTCGTACAAAAAGGACAATACTTAGCAAAAAAGGAATCCTAGAAAGCTTTTTACTCTGAAGATAATTTGACTAATCTTACCCAGAAGTAAAAGGGTTGTTTTGTCAGATCATATTTGTACAGTCAGGTTTTTAAACCAGTAACTATAAAGAATATGAATAAATTTTCAGTTTAGAAAAAAATTAAAAGATTTCTTACAAGACAGAAAGAAAAAATTTTGCTTTTTCATTCTTTCATTCTTTCTCAAGTTCTGTGTTATCCAAGCAGTTGCTCCAAGCAGTTTTGGCAATGGCCAACAGAGTAACAGGTACTTTGCCTGATGTTTGACCAGCACTACTGGTCTATGAATTCTAACAACAACAACAAAAATTCTGGTTTGCATCCCTCTTGAATTTTTCTCTCCTATACATCCAGTATTGCCCTGGTTCATCTCAAAGGAAGAGCTCTGATGCAACAAAGATCCCAAAATGCTTCACAAACCCAAAACGCTTTGGTTTTGGAGAGAAAGCAGCAGCCAGGCATCTGCAAACAAGGAAGTCCAGGGGAGAAAAAAAAAAAAAAAGAAAAAAAAAAAAAAAAGAAAATAATCTCTGCCCATACATGCTTTGCAAAAAAGTCTCCTGACACAAATAAAAGGATCCTCCCCAACATATGGAGGAGCTGCTATGCCCTTCCGGGGATGGTCTGTAGCTATGTTCACCTCAGGCACGCCAAGGAGAGGTGAATTGTCAAATGCAATTTCCATCACGGGCTGGTTTGGTTGAGGCAGATTAGTTGTATGCAATGATGATAGATAGTTTATCCCAGCCCCAAACTGCCGCTTGGGAAATCTTGCACGCAAACGAACAGGAACTCAGTCATTATTAGTGTCAAGGAGGTACACGGAGGCAAAATTTGGTTGGCAGCCAGGCAAGATGAATCAAGGCGAAAAAGTGACCAATTGCATGTTCAAAATGGAAATTGATAGGCGTGTTGTAGTTTGGGAGGATTTTAAACACCAGGAAAAAAAAGTCATACATTATGAATTATTGGGAGATAAATATTTAAAAAGCCTTGCTCTGTGGAGAAATACGATTTTTAAGTCAATGTAAATTACATGTATAGTGTCCTAATTTTAGGCTTCTTTATCCCAGAAGCTTCACTATGACAGTTCAGAGCATTTCTGATTATGTAACTTTAAAATAGTCCCATTCAGTAAGAGTATTGCAAATTAAAAAATGATCTACCAAGTAAACATTTTAAAACCAAAAAGACCCAAAAAACCAGTGTATTTGTTTAGTTGAATTATTTGTGAGCAAAGCAACCACTTGCACCCCTCACAGTGGAGTACAATGCTCATATTTATCACTTCTTCCTTCTCAAAGTTACCTAAATATTTAATGAACTAAACACTGGAATCCACCTGTGTGAGCAATCACAATCCTTGGTTCTCTAAATAAATAGCAAAAAATTGCTAAAAGAGAATGTCCTCAAGTTTCATTGCCTGAAGTGATACGCTCTGACAAATCTAACAGCTCTTTCTGTGTCATTCCTAATGCACTTGTCACTCAGTATTATCCATCCTCATTAATGACAATGGGAAAGTTTATCTTGGGAACACGTTTTAAATCATCCACTCTTTACAATGGGACCATGAAATCTCTTACAAAACATGAGGCGGGAACTACTCTGACAACAAAACCCCTTCCTGGCAGCTTTACTCTTAATTCCTGTTCAAGGAATAATGTGTTTATCATACACCCACATGGAACAATATATTAGATGAAACTTGAAACAAGAAGAGCTGGCTTGATTTTTCAAGAGAGAAAGTGATTTTCCAATATTGTTTTTATGTTGGGAAATTTAAATTTTTTAGGGGTGTAATTTTTGTACGGAACCATGCTTCCTCTTAAAAAAAAAAAAAAAGTTATAAACCCCTGATAAAACAGTTTAAATACTAATAATGTCACAGAAATAGTGATACCACTCACAATAAAAATTGTGGCAATGGGATTATTCCTGGCTTTGCACAAATTCTGCTTTACTTACAGATATTTTTACCAGAAGTCTAGATTGTATGTATAAAACCACTCCAGTTATGCATAATTTTCACTAGTGAATATTCTGTTTTGATTATGAGTCCTGAAAACTGATATGCCCTCTATGGCACTGCCATGCACTTGCAACAGATGGATTGCAACTATTTACTTTATTTTGGATGCTCTAATGTAAACACTACAATATTCATTGCTTCTCTTTTCATCATCTCACTTGTAACACCACCACCAACCTTCCATAAAAGCAGCAGTTACCAGAAGTTACTTTCCAATGCATCTGACCACAGTTAAGTGCCGATTTTTTTTGGATCAACTTGCAAAGCAACAACAGAATTTCAGGAAGAAAACCCGAGAAACAAAAAATAACGAAAATCAAAGAAGCTGCAAGAAAGTATTCCAGTTATTCCTATTTGTGTGAGCACAGACAACTACAGTGAATGTGCAGAATAATACTGTCCTAAAGGATGCAAATACATATCAGGGTGTGGATGAACAAAAACGGAGAAGCAAAAGTAGTAAAGACCACAGTACAAATAGAATTTTAGTCCAGACAGAGGAAAAGTGCTTCTTATGTGAGATTACAGGGAATCCACTGACAAAATCCTTTCACTGCAATGCTTCTACCACAGAGCCTAGCTCCACTAACACGGTAAAAAAGTTCTCCTTTGCAGATTTAGGGGTGTTTCAGTAGCCTCAAAATAATTTTCGTGGCTTTTTTCAAAGTCAAAATGCCTTTTTCAGATCAATAAAAGATCATCAGAGATGCACTTCCACCTTAAAACTGTCTTTTCCATAACGTGACTGTGGCCTTGAAAGTTTCTAAAGTAGCCCAAGTTTTTGGAGGACAGACAGAACACAAAAAAACCAGTTCTTCTTTCCTTGTTTCCACAGGTTTTCAAAAACCATAACTTAATCAGCCTGAAGATTTTAGCAGGCAGTCTTCTTTCTGACTTGTCTACTTATTCTGCAAAAACTCATTTTATTAATAGAAAAATTAGAAATAATGTGGCTTCTCATTTAACTGACGAGAAATACCTCACCAGTAATTTCTTCTTAAAATGTAAAGGAAATCTAAAAATAATAAAACTTAGGCAGGACAGCACAAAACCAAATATATTTTAATACATAGGTATTTAAAGGTAGCTACTTTAATGATACACATACAAAAATTACCATAATACTTCTAAAGATTCTGTTAATTTAAGAAATGCCTCTTAAACAAAATATGAATTCCAGTTAATGATAGAGCTCTTCAAAGCATCAGGAATCTCCCTTTAGTTACTTTCTGAAATATCTGCACACATTCAATATTTATGCTGTCTTTCTCTCTATCCATTTTTAAACAGAATTAAAGGAGTAGCTAAAACTCTGCCAATAAAATGACAGGAAGGCTATTTTTAGTCTAGATGATGTAGACCAAGCATAAACAGCCCATGGCTATGCTACTATTGAGGATCAGATCTAAATACAAGTACTAGATTTTCTTCTTACTGTTTTTTTGGGTTTTTTTAACAGCAACAAGAATTACAAATCACATGCTGGTTTGTACCACTTAATAAATACTCATCCTAGAAGGAGAGTATTTTTCCCTTCATTAAAGGAAAAAAAAAAAACCCCAAAATAAAAGCTGATGTAACTCTCACGCTACTCTCTGGTGGAAAAAAGGTTTGTGAAAGTGCATTTGGGGCAGTACAGGAAATGCAACCTGCTCAGAATTCCAAAGCCTTACACCAAAAGGGAGAATTGTTGATTAGCAAGTTAGTGCTGCTTTCAGGGGCTTTAGGCTGCAGACCTGAGACATATCTGATGTTGTTAAAGACTACAATGACACAGACTCTGACTTCAGAAGGCTGACAATGACTGTATTTATTTCTGGGAATCTCTTCCCTTCTATATTATTCTACAGAGAACAACCCAATGGGTGGAAGAAAGACACTTCTTCAATCACATTGGTCAAGTCAGAGGGACATCAAGAAGTCCCTCCTAGGGAAAGGGATGTAAACAAAGGTTACAGTCAGGAAAACGTGTCTCTTGTTGACAGAAAACTCTCTGGGAAAAGAGTTTCAGAGAAACCAAAACATCCCAGGCACCAACCAGGGCTACACATACCAATCTCCAGAGACTGCAGGGTTGATTGATTAAGCAGTTCCTAATAAATCAATGAGAGACGAGATGAAACCAATGGATAACTGCACTTAATGGAGAGCCAGAAAGAAAATGCTGCTCACTTGTAACATCTGGCACCTCCAGGGGTGTTTATCCCACACCTCACACTCTGGATACACAGATGGGGACAAGCTGGGGCTACATCCACAAGCAGCCTTGCCTTGGTCAGCTCTTATTCATCTGCTCGTGTGTTGGCTCATAAAGAAAGGCAGCTAAGGGGGAATGTCCAAAACCTGAGCTATCCTATGTAGCTCTGGTTGGTGCCTGTGATGTTTTGGTTTCCCTGAAACCCCTTCCCAGAGAGTTTTCTGTCAACAAGAGACACGTTTTCCATACTGTAACCTTTGTTTGCATTCCTTTCCCTAGGAGGGGCTTCTTCTTGATGTCCCTCTGACTTGACCAATGTACTTGAAGAAATTTGTTTCACCCATTGGGTTGTTCTCTGTAGAACAGTATAAAGGGAAGAATTGCTGGAAATAAACACAGTCAGCCTCCTGGGTCAGAGTCTGTGTCGTTGTGGTCTTTAACAGCGTCAGTCCTGGAGCAGCAATCCTTGCCTGAGAACTCCCCCAGACCCCAAAGTGCACAGTTCCTCCCTGCTCTGGCTGCAGAGTCAGGAGGCAGCCTGGGTGAGGCAGCTCACTGTCCAAGCAGGGGGAATGCCTGGCTCACAAACAATATCCAAACGCCTGGCAGATGTTGTGGGGGTATCACAGAGACTTCAGAAACTCCCCCCCGAGACTCTGCAACCAAGGCCAAACCCTCCACCTCAGACCTGCCCATGTGGGCCACACAAAGCCTGTCCTTCCCAGAAAAAGAGTACAGTGCCCTAGCAAAGATTACTAAAGATCTTAAAACTTCAAAATATTGAGCAATCAGGTTACTTTGAGAACAGCAAGTGCTGCTTTGGATGCAAGGTGGAGTGGATTTCTCCTGTGCAGCAGGACTCATATCCTCCCCATTTAAAAGTGGTAAACTGGTTGGTTATTTTTGCTTTCTGCTTTTAGTTTTCAACAAGACTCAAGCAGGCACACTACTCAAATGTTACTGGTTTAATATGAGAAAAAAGGTTATCTTTTAGCATTTAGCAACTCTCTTGTAAACGTGAACTTACGAACATCAGAGTGAATTCTTGAGTAATTTTTGCTGTAACAGACTTCAACCAGGAAGAAAGTAGATGAAGAGCCCATAGACTGCATTTTCATAAGCTAAAACCAGGTTTTTCAAACCTTAAATACCTGAAATGAGGCATTTAAAATGAACTATTCTCAGCAAGTGCTGCCAGCTGTTTTCTGGAAGTCAAACAGCCTATGAATGGTATAAGTTGGCACCCAAATTCCCTTTATTTGTTTATGCATTTATCGACATCAATAAGAAGCTTTAATTATTGTACATTATAAAATTGTTGCTTACTTTCTTCAGAAGGAAGGAGGAAACAGAATGGTTAATTGGCAATGTCATTCATTCTGAAGGGGGCTAATATGGTGTCAATGTTAAGCTGGCCAGAAACACCACTTTAAACTGCAATAAATAATGTTTTCCTCCTAGGAGACAGCTTCACTTGATATTTCAAAAGCTTTTGGTTTTCAACATGCAATGAGAAACTTTAATTTACATTTGTATGATACAGAATCCTTTGAAAACCCTATGAAATAGAACTAAGAAAAACCAAATACAAAAAAAAATATCAAAACCATGTAACTAAAACAAATGTGGGAAAGAGCAATAAAGCGTGACCAAACCTTAACTTTGCTTACCTTGGGCACTGCACTCCTCACCCATTTTGCATATGATAATCTGCTTTTTTGTGCCATTCTCTTGGACACAAATATAAGAATAAAATGTACTCTGGAATTTAGTTACAAATAACACCCCATAATTTAGCCAAAGCAAAAAGTAGTATTTGCACAACGATTATAGAACATTTTTTTTCTTCAGCTACAGTACTTTGCAGTGTATGTATATTTTTTTTCCTCCTGTCTCCTTTTGGCACTTTCATTAAGTCTTTCAGACAAAGAAAAATGACTAGTTTGCTCCCAATAAAAATAATTTAAAAACCCAAGTTCCTGTATGTTAACAGTTCAATAAAAGGTAATATTTTTTGTGAAGCAGTAAAATAAATAGATCAGAAAAATGGGATGAAACAATTTCTGTACAGGTGAAAATTTTAAATTTTAAAAATTTTAAAAATTTTAAAAAAATTTAAAAAACCTATAAATTTGTGGTTTCCTTACAGATTTATGTTCATCCAAATGCTAATACTTAACCTTGGAAATGCTAACACTTAACTTTGAATTTCCAAAGTTACAATAAAACATTTGAAATTTGTTTAAGCGTGTTACTAGCGCGGCAAATGTTTGGCAGCATTGGTCTTTTTCCCTAAAAAATGTCATTTTAACCCTCTACAAGTATTAGATGGGGCTATCTTCCAGTTTCTTCATTCAGAGAGGACTTTGAATCACTTCCTACCCAAGGATCATAATTAAAACCGTAACAAACAGCACTAAAACAAGGAGATCCAGATGGATGCACATCTTGCACATGGACATGGAAAATCCCCCTCCTCTCATTCCTTCCACTAAGAGCCCTGAACTTCAGTGCATGTCAATAAGGTTCAGGTACAATGTAGACCCGTGGATGAGAAAATGTGACTTCCCCTCAGCTTTCATCTTTATCTTCCTGCCTTTTACAGAGAGAAATACAGAGATGTGTTTTACCGTGTAACAGCCCGATTGAACCTGGCACTCTTTGTAAAAGAAGATAATTACACAACTATCAAATATCCTAATTTTATTAAAACTTGTGATAATGTAAAGAGCATTCAATGGAAGTGGCACTCAGCTCCTGCTGAGAACTACTACAAATATGGGGCTTAACTCTTTTTGAGTTAACTCTTAAAGACCATCAATATCTATTTCATGCCCACAGGCTTTTGTCCTGTTTCAGTGAATAATATAATCCTTGAACAGAAAGAGTTTTTTAATCTTTTAATCAACCATCATTTTTACCAAAGTTGTCCTTAGTCTACCTATCTTCTAATAGAAAGTGGGAATACATCAACTACTTTACTTGCCTGGCAGATACAGGAGAGCGAGTTATTTACAGACTGAACAGGCCAAACCCTTTCATGCTGCAACACTGACCCTTAGCACAGATCCTGAGAATGAGCAGCCCATGATAATATGCACAAGTGACCTCTCAGTGCATTAGTGACTTTGCATGTTCTTCCCTTGCAACACATGGCATAAGCATTTCTAAACACCAGAATTATTTAAGTAAGTTTTGTTAAGTGAGTTCTGTTTACTAACAAGAATCTGCAGTTGCACTGTATTACAAGGGTTAAAGTTCTGAAATACTGAATGGAACTCTCACATTACCCTGTTATACAGCCCATAAAACAAAACTGATTATTAAATAAATTTCAGGATATTACAAACCTTCCTATGAAAACTAAGAGTTAACAATATCTTCCTACAGGCCAATAATTAATAATTTAATTTACATTAATCAGTAGTATACAACAAGAAGGTGATATTTGCAAATTAAGTTCTTCCACATGTGCACAAGAACTCTGAAATTCCATATATATAAAATGGTATATTGATTTCAGTCAGTGCACCATTAAGATTCAGAGGGTTTTCTTTTTCATACAGGAGCTCTCCAAGTATTGCTTCACCTCAAGTTATTATAATTTTAAAATACTCTCCCAAAACTTTAGCTAAATTGTACTGTCACCATTTGAAACATGTATATTTATTCAAAATTGTTTGAAAGAATGTAATACATTTTTGACAGGCAGTCTTTTACAATATTGAAATCAAATCCTTGATTTCATCAAACCCTTCATATTCTGTGCCTTATTCCTGGAAGGCTCATGCCAAAATGATTTAGCTTGATTTTCTTTAACAATGGTAGGTTGGCTTGACAGCATCTGACAAAACAATTCAGTGAAGTACACCATACCAGGTAAAGAGAACCTGAACTGGCTACTAGGTGAAATAATGCAAAATGGAGCTTGCTAGTATGACAGAATTAGTTTTGCAGGAGAATGTTTTTTGCAGTGTTATTAATTTTAGATTAAGAAAATGTTTTGGTATTATAATAATAGTAATAGTCTTTTGAGCTCTTTTTAAATAACCCAGGGGTTAATATAATGGTTAAAATGGATTGGAAAAATCAATGCAAAAACCCCCTGGTTTTACTGGTATGAATTTCAGCTGAATTTTATTCCAATGTTTTACTTCTCTCTGTCGGAAAGTTTAGTTTTATCTGCAGAGTTCCTTGCACTGGAGCCCCCCATCTGGAGTGGAACATCCAGCAGTAGAGTTTGCCAGGTATGATGGATCTGCTCAAGGCAGGCTGAGGAGAAAGAGGTTTCCCATGCAAGCCCCAGGGAGAGTTGTGTTCTCCAGCACATGGGGATGAGAAAATTGAAGAAACACTAACACTTCTGTTACTTTCTGTAACACTTCAGAAAAAGTTCTGTCTCCTCCCTGAACCAGGAACACCTGGGAGGTTTCATCCCTGCTCCAGGCTTAGTACAAGAAGGTTTCATTTGGATATGGTAAGGCCCTGACTGAGGGTCAAGTCTTGTGAGGGCACCTGTGCACAATCTGCAACACAGAGTTGTTTGGTCTGTATATGAAGGTATATAGATCTGTATGGCAATGTGTATGTTGTAGCATATATTGGCTTATTTTCCTTATTTTACTGAATGATTGCCAGAGAACTAGCAGTTTACCTAAATTCATAATTAACCAGAACTTTGCCTTTCTTCAGCTCCCAGGCTCACTGATTCTTTTTGTTAACAGAGGCCAAAACCAGTTCATTAATTCAAATGCATTTATTTACAAATTTACTCAACTTTAGAAATATAACCAAGATTAGGGTCAGCCACTTATGAAGACTGCCTCAAATTCTCTTGGGAGAAGCTAAAAGAAGTGATGCTCTTATTGCCATGTTCTAGTTCTCACTTCAAGAGAGAGGCTGGTATGGCATGGATGTGTATTTTAAATATATACTGATCCCATACGTGCTGGTGACAGGGTTGACTTGCTCCTCCAGAAGAAACAGCCAAAGCCACTGCTTCTATACCTGCTCCTGATGAATAATTATGTAGGGAATGTTTGCAGGAGCACAGTTCTGGCACTCAGTGATGCTGCCAGCTCTGAGGCCCTTAGGACCAAACCTGTGCTGTGTGGATACCACACTGAAGCACTGCAGACAGCAGCTCTGACTTGCTCTTTCCCACCTGTGTCTTGGTAAATAATCTCTGACAGTGGCCCTTTTGCAAATAAGGGATTTACCAGTGCGGTCTGTCTAAGATAAGCAATGAAAAGAGAGACACTGAAAGGAAGACCGAAAAAAGTCAGAAATACAGAGATTTCAGAGGGAAGCTACCTAAGCCATATTTCCTGGTTTAAATGGCCAAAATCACCACCTTAAAAAGTTTTAAGTCATCTTCCAAATACCAGTGTGGGACACATAACAGACACGAACACCTGGAGTTGCAATTATTTCTTATTTTGCCAATCATCAACTTTCTCTCAGTCTTTTACCGCTAGATGAATACAGGATATTATTTGAATGCCTTTGGAATCATATGTTTAATTTTAATTCTGTATAGGCTCAGTTGCTGGGGTTTTTTTTTTTTTTTGGTTATTTCCTTCCAAAGGCATAACCTTTGACTCTGGCAATTACCATGGGGAAAATGCAGTGCAGAGTGCTCCACAGCACCATATTGCATCTGCCCTGCGCTGAGAAACAGCCACTCTCCTGCCACAGGGCTCCTCCAATTTCTTCCCCTCTTGTTAGGAAACACCTCCCAGAAAAGAAACTCCTGAACTTGTACATTAAGCTCTGGAAACTTTGTTTTTGCTGTGTGGCAATTCTTTAAATCATATATGACATTTGGCTTCAAACTGAGCTGGCTTTTAAAGACTTTTGTTGTAGGCTGCACAGGTGTTGTAGCCATTTGAAAGAAAATATTGGCTGCTGTGACTTGTGTTTTGATAAAAAAAATGTATGTGCACAACAACTATTTATTAGACAAACTATAATATAAAAACTTGTAGGAAAAAGCTTCGTCTCTATACTTCTAATAATTGGCTTTTACTTGAACATTTTAAAAATTAAGCAAAACTAAATTAAAAAAAACCACTCTCAAAAGCTTTCCTGAATTTATCAGGAGCTTTAACTTCAAATAGATAATTTCAGATTGTCTGTGTTGTCCAGACAATAACAAAGGGACTTAATCAAATACGAATCTTCTCCAACTGTCTTGTCAAACCAGGTAATGATGTCCTGCCAGCCAAACTCAGAGGGAACATGTGAAACAAATACAAAAGTAAACAGGCCCTAAGCTGCCCAAGGGAAAGTCAGCAAGATGGCAATTTCAATCATTTGGAATAATACTAAAGCAGCCTTAGGCTTTTCTCAGAATGGAAACATGTCACTGTTACTGCAATATTTGAACAAATCAGACTGCAAAAGAAAGGAACACTTATGTAATCACAGCCGTGGAACAGCGCTTCACTCGATGGTGAGGGGGAAAATAATTAAGGGGAAATGTCCTTTTGGCGAGTAATTATAAATCTAAATAAGAAAGATAAACAATGTTCCCACAGAAATTTGGAGCAGTGAAAGAAACAGACATAAGCACAGATTTCTTAAGTCTTGACACAGGAGGCTTTGCAACCACAAAGATGAAGTTCGTTCAAATAAAACTATGAACATAACAGTCCCACAAAATTTCTCAAATGTTGACAAAAGTTACACCCAGAGCCACAAAAGAAGCAAAAAAACCACTTCAAGAGCAACTCCGCTGAACAGTCCCATTAAGATGAACGGGTTGTCATATCAGTTAACTGAGAAACCAAAAAATATTTCAAATATTTGGGGAACTTACCTAATCAGTAAACGTTCAGTATGTGTCTAGTCATGTAGCCATCTTTTAGTCAATCATCAGGAAATCAAAGGCAAATTGGCATGACTCAACCCAAACTTTAATACCGCATGATTGTGTCGTGTAAGCTTGTTTTGTGCGAGGGCTGCTGTGGTTTTAGCAGAGAGATTAGCGACCGGACCTAAGCTGGCCTCCAAACCTTGCCCTGCTGATGCCTCAAGCCCTTTGAAGTCTGACCATCATACCTGGCAAAACAACAGTGGGAACTAGGCTGGTGTCAGATCTAATCAAGTTTCCTGCCTCAGCATAGCTAACTATGGGGTACACTAATTGGCCCAATTGCGGATTATACCTTTTGCTACAGATTCAAGACAATAATTTAGTCAAATGATGGTTTTTATCTCCTTCTAATTAAGATTCCAAAGTGGGAAGAAATAGGATTAGACAGGCTAACTTCAAAATTGTGTCCTTTAAAGTGGCATTCACATAAGATAGATCTCTGATAATGCTGCATATAAGAGTATGTTGCTAGTAACTAACGTGTGAAGATTTGGGAAAGCTTGAAATAGCTACTGCACCTTTTAGATAAACATGGAAGTTTTCCTGGAAAGGTTCCTCCTCATAATTTATAAATGGACAACGAGCACTCATAAATATTCATTAAAAAACCATTTTCATCATCCTGAATGAAAAAAAAAAAAAATCTCTTTAGAAAACGTATCGGTCAATCTTATTTTGGTGAAGAAGACACGAGGAAAACTGAAACGGTTAAAAGATTCTGCAGGCTATAAAGAGGCGGAGTTCCTCCCAGAAAACTGCAGTCTAATAAAATACATCTGACATTCGAGGTTTTTCACCTATGAGAGCCAAATTATAAGGAGTTATTTAACTGGTAAGCAATCCAGAGATGAGAAAGTCCATGCCCCAGGCTCTTATTTTAAACTGTGCAAAAAGAATGGTCTAGGGATGAAAACCCTTTCTGAGGAAATTTCACCATAATTCACAGGTTCTGTGTTTCTAACTTTTCTGATGTAATTTGATGTTAAAGTGGCATTTCAAGCAGAGGTCAACTATCCCAAATTGTGTATGTAAGTATGCAGACTCTTTCCAAAAAACTGTAAGGTACTCAATATGCATTTTCATTTCATACTTAAACTACATACTGAAGAAGTCCTAAACTCAGCTGTACTCTGCATAAAGCATACTGCTGCTTGCAATGCACACTGTTATGCTGCTTCTTGCTTCTCCCCCCCAGAACCAGCGCTGACTGACTGCTGACACATCCCATTCTAACTGCAGAAACCCATTTGAGAAGACCTTATTCACATCCTTTCTTAACTCACTTCTCCCTTGCTCCCATTTTCTTACTGCCCTTATTGCTCCAGTCAGCCTGGCTGTGGTCTGCTGTCCCTAGCAGTATGAGGAAGACAAACATATGCATTATAGATCAGTGAAACGTGTACAGGAAGATCACAGTAGGACAGGGATCCAACCTGTTCAGAAAGGGATCGTTGGTGTCAGTTCTGCTTACAGAAAGCACCTCTCTAACAAAACCTGAAGTTATTCAAAAGGGGCTGCGGCTGAGCAGCGAAGGGAGAAATCATACAAGTGGGTCATCTACGCATGCCTAGGGCAACAGGTTGTTTCAAGAGTTGCACTTCACTCTTGTTTCCAGTGTCCCATGGCTAATTCAATTCTTTTTACAGAGCCTCCTGCTAAGGGTTTTCTTTCCTTCCAAATTACATTACCGATTAGAATCTCAAATTTATCCGAAAGAAAAGATTGTATTCTGAGACTGGACACAGTGATGAGAAACCCCCCAAATACTCTGACTCACAGCTGTAATAGATGAGAATTTACTATGCTGTGAAATGAGGGTGCACGCTTCCCTACACCTCTGAAAACAGAGAGGACATTTGTATCTTAAAACCAAACACAGACTGTCAAGGGTTTTGTTTCTACTGTACCGTTCAAAAGCAGTTTGCTGGAATGCTTTAATACCTCACAATGCCTGGTCTCACTAACTGCACTCTCTGGAAAGTGACAAACATTATAAAGGAATTGTCTTTGGGAAAAGTAAAAAAAAAGCCCTCCTTCATGTATTTGCCTTTAAGTGGCTTCTGAAGAGGATACCTCTAGTTGAGAAACTTCTAGCACTCACGCAGAGATGACCTGCAAGAAGAACTGGCTGCCTGATTAACTATTAACTACTCTCAATAGGATTAGATAATTAAAGACATTGATGACCATTAATTAGGAGGAGGGCATCTTAATTTGTCACTTGATAGGGCCCTTTCAATGATTTATAGGTTAGGGCTACTTGCAATTGTGAAGGGGAGGGGGCAGTGAAGAGAGAGAACCCTTAAGTTACCTTATCAAGTGGCCAGCTAAAAAGGGCAGAGGGTCAAATAAGGGCCAAAGTGGTCACTTAAGGGTGAAGTCCCAAACACCAAAGCAGTGCCAAGCCACATTGACCAGCATTTGGTGATGGAGTAAAAAATATGCTAATTTATTGGTGGCAATTCTCTCTTTTTATGGTTTCAAGCAGTTAAGACAAGTGGCCTGCTTAAGAGCTTTTCATTTGAAAAGAGATTAAACAAAATGGTTTGTCAGGGATGCTTGGCTGTTTTATGTCTTTGTTAAAAAAAAAAAAAAAAAAAAAAAAAAATTGTTCAGACTGTACCGATGACTATTGCATCACCCTGAAAGCCATCTTCCATCTCTAAGCATTACTTGGTTAATAAATACATCAGCTCTAATTGCTTAATAGTGCTATGTTCATTTGCTCTTTAGCAAGATTAAAATGAAATACATCTTTTGTATTGCTGCCTTCTATCAGGACTGTCTGCATAAAGGTCACAGAAAAAAGTTTAAATTTAGTAGGAAATTTACTTAAGGACATTAGTGTAAATGATACTGTGTTTAAAATGACATAAAAGAGCGAAAGGTGATTTCAGTAATGCAAAGAAAATGGTTTCTGAATACTGATAAGGACACTTATCCCCCATACCACACACAATTTTAGGCAACATTATACATAAAATTCCCTCTACAGGGGTAATAACATGGAGCTACTTTCCCACCCACTAACACAAGTAAGAGCAAGTCATTAACATTTAATTAAATATGCTCCTGACATCCTTAGAAACATGTCATGCTTTGTTATTGAAGGTTGTGGCCTACTTTCCATGTACATTTTAAACCAAAATGAAGTATTTATAACGGACCGGTTTAGTGCAGCAAATGAGACATTTTTAATTAGAAGGCACATTACAGTATTTTATAAAACCCTCCTGAACAGCGAAACCAGGACGAAATGAATTTACATCATCTGATGCATATTTGATGTATCTCACAAAACGCAACAGAAGAGACGGGATTAGCTCCACCTTTTGGGTTCCAAATAGCGAAACAACGTTTCTCTTACCTCGATGGTGAGCTGCTTCCTTTTTAATCTAAAAGCAAGGTCCTTCGTGTCTGACACATCACAGATCAAGCTATTAAGCCGAGGAATCTGATGTACATGAACCAAACCTTGTGGAAGGAAAGAGCAAAGGAGGGGGGGGGGGAAAAAAAAAAAAATTAAGAAAACGCTGTCATCCAGACGCATAAATTAGAGTCTTACAGCAGAATTCTGTATATTTACACACACTCATCCTCCCCTTTTTAAACTGGAGCTTACTACCAGGAGCAATGAAGCAAGCGGCGCGATTATGCTCAAGTAATCAAGCAGAATAAGATAAACAGAAATCCTTGTGCGAGGAAAACTAATTGCACTTTGGTACAGAAGTACAGATGTAAAGAGCGATCTTAATACTTGTCAAAACTACAGCCGGCTTGTGTGTGATTTTCTCCTGTATTTACAGTAAGCAAATATGGCTATCACCTTGCATGCTGCCCACGGCACCACTGAGTGATCTTTATTTTATTAAATGCACCAGTAAGCAGCCAGCAAAACAAGGCTTATGGGTTACTGATAACCACTGAAGCTCTAATGAGAACTCCTTCATTTCGTGCCCTGAAAACGACTTGGGAAAAAAAAAAAAAAAAAAAAAAAAAGTTTCTGGGAAATCCCCGTTTGGCTCAGGCTTTTTAATAAATTTGAAGCCCCCCGTGCCACCCCAGAAGAAATGCGTTTTCCTCCTGCAGGAGGCTTCTATAGCTGTTCAGATGTTTTTAACAGTACTAGGTGCACTGCAAGCTCTGCATTCTGTCAGCTGCAGCTCAAGCTGATTTTTTCTGACAAGGACGCTGGATGGTTTTTGTGCAGCCTAATATAGTCTCTGAACAACCTAAGGGTGATTTTCTACATCTGAAAACCAAGAAAAATTCTACAGGGCTTCTCAGTTACTGGCCTATATTTGCTATTCACAAAGCCAGCGTCTAAATGGAAATACTGAACATTTAGAAAAGGTATCTGCCTTCAAAACGGCAGCCGTGAGAAAATCCCCCAAACATTAAACCCCTTATTGAAAATAAGGCAAGTATTTTTTCAGGCATTCATTTATTTTTTTTTTAAAGGATGTTTCCTAAAACTGAAATACTTCAAAAAGCAGAATTTTTATGGGCGCTAATCACAAAAATTTTTAATAATATTAGAAACGTGTTATTACAGTTTTAAATCCTGGAGTTGAATCCCTGCCTCCCATCTAGTGAATTAGAAGAATTATTTGTTAGGCTTTTGAGCACAAAATCTAATTTTTACATATAGGAACAGCAGGTATAACACTGGGTTGCTTATATACAGTATCCTAGAAATTTTATTTAGGGGTCATCTATATAATTCTTTTGTTATTTGGTGGCTTTTCAAACATTTAAATTTGCAGGTAGCTTAATAAAATTATTAAGGAGGGTTCATTAAATAATGCAATAATGTAATCAAACTTCTCCTGAGTAATGTCAAAATCTTTCACAATCTGCAGTAAATAAATAAATACCTTAAAATACGTTCTCAGGCAAAAAGAATCCACAAAGTTAAAACCTTTAGAAACACCTCTTTCCAGACTGTCAAATTAAGGTTGTGCAAATCTCAAAAGCTATGTATATTGACACATAATTTTTATTAAATAGCACCAGAAATGACTTAGCATACATTTTTATAGGAAACCAGGAAATAACTGCTAAAACACACATTGTCTTAAAGGATCTCTTCAGTACTGAGAAAAGGAGCATTAAATTGACAGAATTATGTTAGCATAAACAAAGGCCATATCACGATTATACAGTTGGAAAAATAATTAGGCAAATTATTCCAGCTTTTGTTCATGGTTTCTTTTTCATTCACTTTTTTTTTTTTTTTTTTTTCAGATAATGAAATGTGCACTATTTTCACAGTCAGAAAGATTTTTCTCTGATTTATTAATTACAGCTTGCATACACACAGTGGTGTCTCAACACCATCTTTGCTTTTTTTTGCTACACACTCCATACATTCTGCTACGGAAAACACTGCCACTGTCAGATGTTTACAGCAGGTTTCAGATAAGCAGTTTACTTTCAGCTCAGGGTTTCCATGGAACTACAGTAGTATCACAATAATAAGAGCTGTAATTTATGCACAGTCTGAGCACTGCTCTGGATTAGCTAAAACTGTTCTTCACTGCTTTGACCGTGCATAACTTCTAATATAATTTTGGAAATTTAAATAGTTCTGCTGCAACGGCAAACAAAAATCCTCTGGAATCAAAATGCAAGATTTAAGCACCATGACACGTTTTGAAGACGAAACACTCGAGAGGCTACACGACTTTCTACCCCAATCGGTTTCATATTTTACATGCCACATTCATTTCCTTAAAATGTGCTGCGACCTATAGCTGAAAAAGCAGGGCACTACTTCTTAGGCACACTTTGCCGAGCACATAATTTAGCAGCTTATTCACCTTACTACAATATATGTTTTCCCGTGTTCTCAATTTAAAACTTGGCAGATCAAGAAGTATTGATTTCATGACAAGTCCAGCTCGCTGGTCAGATGATTGCCAAGCCTCCCCTGCATGTGAATTCCCCAAAGCCTGCCCGTTGAGATGTGCATCTGATTGAGCCGTGCCTCAGTAATGCGGCCTGACAACATGCAAGGAGTTGCCATGTTTCCTTTGCAGCCTTAATGCACTTTGGCTGAAAATCTCCCTAACTCAAGACTGGTTAGGCAAAGGGAAACATTTAAGGGGTATATTCCAAAATGAAATCTAACGCTGCCTCGTAGCAGATACCCAACTGGAGGGTGAGCTGCTAAGTGCCCTAGAAACACTCGGGGCTGACTTTTTGCATTGCTAAAGATGGAACTTACCGTGGTAATCCTTGTACAATGGATTGGTTTCTCTCTCAGAGCCAATAAATGATTCAAGACCAACTACTATATCTGACAAGTTTGTTACACGTTCCATAATTGCTTTGTTCTGTAAGACATGGAAACAAAATACACATCCTATGTGAGGAAAAAGGTAATTAATGTCCATAGAGTAAGCCTTGGTCTTCTCAGTGACAAACTGTGGTGGAAAAATAGGTCATCAATACTTAGAAATTATGTTAGAAGGCTATTTCTTAAAAAAAAACCCCAACAACTTGAAATATCTGCCTAATGAAAACAAATATTTGACAAGGACAAACCATAAAAGGGCTAACTTAGCACTAAATTAACATTTCCCTAAACCTTCATAACAAGCATTTGCTCACATCAGCAATATTTACAAGCCATGTGTTCAGCTTCTCATTGATTTCTACTGTGAGTCTGATGCCCAGTTTTCGTTTGGGTTCTGAAAACCTTGGTTTTTAGTACACATAAGCATATCATCCCTAATATTTTGAGCAAGTAGAACCCACACCATTATTCATTTTGGCTATCAGTCAAACGTGGAAAACTCAAGTAATTTCTTAGCATTTTTCCCCCTCAAAGTTTCTCTCTGCATAACATGTGACTCTAAAGCTTCAGGCAGCATTACCATTTCTCGATATATTTGTGATTTTTAAGTGCTGCCTCATGTCTTGTGCTACAATGTACTGTCATGTGCCTTAAATAAGCTGTTTTCCACATGGTTTTCTTTACTTAATTTTATATAGCAGAAAGAGACATTCAAAGGTCACAACAGAGATCTTCAGAGGTAAGTCAGAAAAAATGTTCCCAAACATTTTGATGATGTCAACATTTAATGAGGGGGAAAAAAAAAAAAAAAGAAACACATCTGTGGTAAAAAGCAAAATAAGCAAAATGTTTCCTTAAGATAAGAAACAGTTATCTTAAAGGTACCTGGACAGTTGGTATAATACTCTTGTTCTTGGTGGTTGTAGGTGCTACATTCATCAAAACCTTCAGGGGTATCAAGATTAATCACCTCAAAATACCCATTACAATTGTAAGGAATTAGCTCTGCAGCTCCAGGTCATAGTTTGGTATTTTTTATTAATTTAAAAAATATTTTGTACATTTTGCACTTCTTTCATAAACTATATGACTGATGCTTATCCTGAAAGGTCAATTTAAATACTGGTAAACTACTTCACAATAACAATTTATCAATCGGGAGCAGAGAGACCAAAACATTGCCAGACATGTTAGAATAGCCCACGCATTGTGCTGACATTCAGCTTTATTAAAATGGTGATCAGCATCCCAACTGCTTTCATGAACCCACATTTCAATAACCATTATTTTTTAGCCACAGAGCAGCTTACAAAGCAGACACGAAAGGCGAACATTTCCTGCCCCTGTCAACGAACAAACTGAATTCTGTTTTCTGACCTCTCTAAGAAGTTGTGGCCTGTCTGGAGCAGCCCAATCTGCTCAGGTTACCAGGCCTAAACCCACAGATCCCATGGTACCTTTACACTCCCCCCTTCTCCACCTTCTGGGCCAGATGGCATCAAATCCTGGGCAGGGGACTCTTTTCAAAGCTGCTACTTGTGCACAGGCCAAGAGCATCCATCCCCGTGGAATCAGGGAACTTCCATTTTACCCACAAAGTCTCATGACAGATAATGATAAAGTGCTGCCATCCTACAGAATTTCCTTTCTGAGGAATAACCTAAGTGATGTGAGGTAAAAGAACACTGCCCACGCACCAGTCCCTAGACTTTGCTATTGTATCTGCTCCTGAAATAGTAAAGCTCATTTCCTCCTCTAGGAAGAGAGAGACAGTATACTGTGTTTTAATGGAATCTTTTGGTCACCTTATTCTACAGGGGCAATCACATAAAGATAGTATAAATCTAAATCTAAACTAGTCAGTGACCTCTATAAACCCACAGACCAAGAAATCACCACCTTTTGTCAGTTCTTCAGGAGGCTGCTGGATGCTATTTGCACAGGTAAGAAATACAAAACTTTTATATAAATAAATAAACAAACAAACACCGATGATTCCTGGAAACAAAGCTAAACTCCTGATACAGAAGAAATATCCTGAAATGAAATAAAAAAACCCACATTTGCTGTCCATTGATGTTTTTGCTTGCCAGTTTTGATAACAATGGGTTACAAAAACTGTGCAAAGAAAGGTGCACAACCATCAGCTACAGATCCTCAGCACTGACAGCCCTGCAAATCGTAAGAACAGCATCCTCCTATCTGGTTTTAATTCTGGAAAGATTCAAGGGAGGGACAGCACCTCAATATTTGCCTGATGATACATGAGTTAGCATGTTGGCTTCAGCTCTTCCTCTGAAAGGGTTTGCTTTCTTAAACGGGACTCTCTTTGCCCACGATGATTTTGCTTTTGTTTTTAAAGTGTGTCCAAATATTCCCCTGGCTTTAATGCAGCGGATCTCGGGAAATATTTTGCACAGCGAATTGCCACACCAAACAGAACATTTGCTTATGTGGCATTGTTGCCATAGATCTGTATCTATCATGTATTTTCTAGTTTGCAGCGTTCAGCACATTAATGTCCAATCAAAGCTGACGTCAGCACACAGATAGTTGTGATGTATGGCACACTGACATAAACACACAAATCATGTTGCCCCATCTGGGCTTGAAAATTTAACAGAGCTCCAGATCTTCCTCCAGCCCCATACAAATATACCTCCTGCTTCTGGCATAAACTTGGCAGCTCTGGAGGTGAGCCAGGACATGGTTAGGAGGGAAGCCAGGAATGGTGAGATTCAGGGAAAGAGTTTGTTGGCAGCTAGAAGAGGTATTGTTTTAAATTATACTAAAAATGAAAAAAAAAAAAACCCAAACCAACCAACCCAAAAACCAATCCAGTCTTGGAAAGTTTTCAGTCTTGCTAGATGTACTGCAGTTTTTCTAAATTAGTTAGTTCAGCCAAAATATAATTATTCTAACAACATGGTAGCAATCCTGTTGTGCAGGCTGGGCTGGGCATCCATTCTATATCTTACTTTGTGCTGCTGTTTCAGACAGACATTTTCTTTTAAGTGCAAACTTGCAATATTTGGGTTCAACCAAAGTGTACTTTCAAAACATGTCAAGAAAATCCATGCAGCGAGCTGGCTGTGGAAATGGGAACTGTACACGTGTTTAAGCAGCTTTGTGGAAGGGCAATTACGGAAAAAGATTGCTTTGTCTTACTAATTTATTTTCAGAAGGCACACACCTTTGAGTAATTATTTGTGCATGTTTAAAAACACTTATGTACAACAAAAGCAGTTTAAAATGTATCCTGTTCTGTGTTTAAGGATAAAGCACGGTACTCTTCCAATACAAATTCATGCATAGCCTGTATGCTCAAACTTGCACACTGAAATAATTAGTCTGTGTTTCTACTGGATTGAGTTCTTAATGTACCACAATTTTATCATTACTACTATTAATCAAATCACTCTTGGTTCATCTGGATTCCGTATTAGGAAAAGAATCTGTCTTTTCTACTCTGCTCTAATTTCTAGCTCTCCTCTCGTTTCCTGTCAAAATTTTTCTAACACCCAAAATCTGTTCTCTCATTTTGTCAGTTTCTAAAAAGTTAAAAACCTCACAAAATTTACATAATGAAAATGCTTAAATTCTCAGTCCTTGCACTGCACAAGTAAAGAAAAGTCAGAAAATGGAAACTTTTCTAACAACAGCCTCAACTTTTCTACATAGTACACATAAAAAATCTCAACATTTAAAAGGAAAATAAGATGTTCATGTTAAAGATCCACAATGAGATACAATTGCCACCTCTATAAATATTTGAATTACATAGGCTTTTTGCATATATTTGCATTTTTACTCCGATCAGTACATTAACAAAATTTTAATATGGACCTACATACGTAAGGTTTTTTAAGACCACATCTCTTTTCAAAGAGACATTAAGCCTATATTTTGGTAGAGGGCTACTTCTGTATCTCTTTACATTCTGGTAATATAATCCCATCACTGGTTTTATTTTAAAACATTTAACTATGAATTAATACATTGAATCCTACTTCAATGTAGGATTCATCTAAAATCCTACTTCAATGTACTTCACCTAAAATACTGCTTACAAATATTGCTACTATTGGGACAAAATCCAGTTTAAGTATTTCATATGACAGCAAAGTATTCAAAGAGGAATTCAGATACTCTTCCTAAGTCCAGGTAAAATTGGAATTGGAGGCAACAATCTCTGTTGTTACCAACAGGTGAATGCAGAAATCCTGACACTTCATTTGAAAGAAGGTCTCACTAATAAACACCAAGCAAGTTCATGCCAAATAATATGAATGTTATAAACTTAAAGCAAATTCCGGTGTGTGAATTTTCAAGAAAAGCTCAAAAATTGGTTGTATTTTCTTAAAAATTCTGTTACATTCTGTCATAAAGCTGAAGTAAGCTTAGCACCCTAATGGAGACAGCCACACTGGACTAAAATGAAACAGTGGTTGGATACTCAGTAAATGAAATAATCCTTGATATTTTTGAGAGATTATCACACAATGATGTGGCAATGACTGCACAATACGCAAATATTGTCATTACTACTTAATCTCCAAAGGATTTGACACTGGAAATCTAAATTATTAAGAAACATGGCTTAAATATTTATGCCCATTTGTTAATAATTATTGCTGAAAAAACTGCAGAATTATCCATACATCTTTTGGTAAAACAAGTTAGGTAATAGCCCCCTGTAATAGTTTTATAGGGAGATCCAGTTTGTGCACTTCTTGATTATTCACAAATCCCCAAAAGAAATGATTAACCACTGCTCTGCCAAGAAGTGTTATTCAATAATTAATAAAGACTGTAAATTATGAAATTCCATACATCTTCTGACTCCAGTGTTTGCACACAGCAAATCTACCAACTGAATGTTGCATTTTGGCTCTAAAAGGAACGCAGGCTCAGGCCACTGGAATATAAGATGACCATTAACAAGTTTTGGTGTGCAGAAATCTGCACCAATCTCAGAAGAAAACTGAACACAAGTGTGATGTCTTTGCTGGAAGATAGATACTGGAGAAGTAAACTTAGAGGATTTGGTACAAATGCTTTGGTACAACGCCTTCAGTGATGAGAAATCCACACTTGGGGGTTCTGGCTGAGTAGGAATTTTCTTATACCTCTGAAGAACCTTACTGACTGCAATAGAATCTAGGTATAATATCCTTCTGTATGGCTGAAACCAGAGAAGCACTGATTTTGGTTGACTTGTTTATCAGCACAGTAGCATTAGCTAATTACATTGGCTGATTTGAAGCAGTAAATAATACCTTTGAAAAATTTTGTACAAGTTGCAGAAGCAAAGCAAGGACACGTCGTGAAGACAAGAGCAGGCAATTAGATGCAACACACTCATAAAAATGGGAAGGGAGTAACAAAGCATCTGGTGGTCAATATGCTCCACAACATATTAATTACAGATTTTGGTTGTTCTCTTAAGGTTGCTTTTAATAACATTTGTCTTGATCGTTGCCTCTGCTGTGGGAACTCCGCAGTGTTTTTGCAGATTATCGTAAAATGTCAGATGAAGGTGGATGACACTGTATACAATTAATTTTGGTAAGTTTTCAGGAAGAATAACAAGTCAGGAAACAAAAAAAAAAAAAAGATGTTTGGATCTTCACTGAAGACAGGCTTGTGTATTACTTGAGCTATGAAAGCATCTAAGGCCTGCAAACCTTGGCACCTTACAAAATAAGAAGTATGTCTATTTTGCCTTTGAAGAGCAGACCTAGAGGCCAACAGCGAAATGAGAGATCACTAAACAGAGATAAATTAAGCAAGTCAATAACAGTTGCTGCTGCAGCCTAAAAAAAAAAATGAACCAAGTCCAGTAGTTTAAATCAAATGTTCCATCTGTTGATCTCCAAGTGCTTCACAAAAGACAGGCAAGAGCTGCATTCCTCATTTACAAGTCAGTAACAAGCACAAAGGTGTCATGTGAGCTGTCCAAAGCCAAAAGCCAGTCAACAGCGAGCTGGGATCCCAACTCAGCCTTTCACTGCAGCTCTGTCTGCCCCCCTCCATCTGAGGCTTGGTTTAGGAGGCTGCATCCGTGGCTTTGGGGTATCAGCAAAATACTTGGTGGCATGAAGATGGTGTGGGAGTGGAAGCCCAGAAAGCTGGGTGCTGAAAATCCTGTTATAATCTGGCTGAAAGAGGTGACAGATGTACAGTGTGTTAAAGGGTGACACTTTTTGAGCTGAATCCTGTCCAGTGCTTTTCTCTTCTCTTTCCTGAGCTATTGCTGACTGAAAGCACAGGCTGCAGGTGACACTGAAAGGTTCTGGGGCATGGGGCTCTTGCACAAGTCCTGCTGCACTGAGGAGATGAAATAAATCTGATTGAGCTCTTCTCCAGTGAAGGGTGAGTGGCTGGGAAGAAATCAGTAAAGATCTGGGCTAAGATGAGCCCAGCACGTCCCCTGAACATGATCTGGTTTTCACCAATGAGACTGTCTCACTGTTATAAAAGCATATAGCTAGAAATCTATAGGTTATTACTTGTCTTTAATCGTTACAAAAATGAACTGATCATCTGAGCAGATTCCTCTAGAAAACTGAACTCAGAAAACATGCCATGCTACAAGTTGGTCATAGTGCAGTATAAAACAGAGATGCAAAGGCAGACTGAAGAGTGGGGCATACTACAAAAGAGCCACAACAAAACTGCCAAAATCACATATTTGAAACCAACTGGCTTAACTAAAATGCTATGACTCCACTGGGTATCATTCATTATAAGAAAAAGCTTCAGGAGTTCCTTTTGTTGCCATTTTGCCTGAAAAAAAAATGTCTTTGCAGTTTGCTTACCAATTTAGAAAGGCTAACACTCACTGCAACTTTAATTCTTTAAACATTTGTTCCCAGGTGACCAAAAAGAACCTTCACTATCACTTCGATTAATAGTACACATGTTATCAAAAGGAACACCTAACTGATGCTGAAAATCAAGTGGCAAGGTTCTGAGATATAAAAAACCACTCAAAAAACCAATCCCTTATCCAGTATAAAATTATAGGCTGTCATCAGGAGCAGGCTGGCAAGGCTGGGTCCAGATGGGAAACTGGCTGGGCAATAAGAAGAGGTAGGGTGGAAATGATGGGTAGGCTGGAAACGATGGGAACCTAAGGAAAGACATGACTGCTCCCTCTGCTGGCAAGGTCCTCCCCTGCTTTAATTTTTAACTAATGAGTAGGCATTTCTTTAATTATTTAGGAGCTAGCCAATAAATAATGCAGAATGCTCCTTCCTCAGTCTGTTGCTGTGTGTTTGCACATTTTTGAACTTATGGTGCCCTATTTCACTAGAATAATTTGCCATAGAATTAAGGCTCAGATGGATGTCTAATGGAGAGCTACTGGCTTTATATTTCAATTCTTTGTGCAATGAAAAGCAAGATTAAGCTATTTAACCTTCAAAATATTGTATTTTACAATGTATACTCATTTCATATTTAATTTACACGTTTCATAATATTACCACAAAATGCTTGTCACATCTTACTCTAACAAGGACCCCTTTATGTAGCAGTAAGATACTATAAAATTAAACATTCTGCAATACAAACACACTAAATGACACACCATACCAAAAATGCATCCTTCTTCCATGAGTAAAATCCATGACCAATGAATTCAATGACAATGTTTGTATCAAAACTTAATTAAAAGACGAAGATAAGCCGTTCATTACTTGATTTGTGATATAAATTAATAGCTGCAGGAAGAACATTTAGAAAAAATCTGTTCTAAGATTTTGGCCTACAACCAGAAGCTCCCAGAACAGGAGGGATCAGCTTTTTTTGCCCACTGTTCTCATCTGAATCCTGGCTGAAAAGCTACTCCAGCTCCCAGCTTTCCAGAAGGCTCCATCCCAGGAATCCTCGCCTGCCATTTGGTTTGCTGATTTTAATCTCACAGGACTTTCTTACAGTGGCTCCACTATGCTGAACTGGCACTTGCTCCTAGAAGTGAGTTATTATTAAACTTGTAGGTCAATTGTGGCACTAACAACTCTTTGGAAGCTTTCAGCCACAGTGTACAATTTGCTGGTCTAATTAAATATTAATTCTAAGTGTTACATTCTGTGGCTAAGAGCTTTTATTTTCCATCATCAGTCTGGAAGAGAAAGAGGTTACAAGGCTAATTTAATCTTTTTTTTTTTTTTTTTCCCTAGCATTAAAGCTTAACTACACAGGCACAAAAACATCATTAAAGATGCAGTATTCCTTTTTATTATGATTATATTCTAATTAATAGAGAATGTCCAAACAAAAAGAGGCAGAATTGGATTCTGAAATTTCAGGATTTTTAAACGACACCAAAAGTTCCCATCAAAATGTTTCTAAGCACACACTGCAGAGAAGTTCAGTATTCAGTTCTGCGAAAATAACTTAAGATGGAAAACACATATGCAAGGATTTAAGTGTAAAATAGTTTTACACAAAATTACTGTTCTTTGTTCTGATTCTGAAACAGAACAGATAAACCCTATACTTAATGGTAGAGTCACTGGGCTTTTTTTTTTTTTTTTTTTTTTTTCCCCTCAAGAACCTGAACTTCTACTTAAGCAAAAAAAAAATAAAAATACTGCTTTGGAAAAAATATGCTACCTTCCATTTTCTAACAGATTACTTGCTTAAAGCAGTAAGTACTTTGCCCTGTATTATTAAAAGTCACTCTTCTAATCTTTACTTATCAGTGTCCAAATGGGCTCAGTACATGAGCCTCTTCCCTTCTGCTTCCATAACAGTTGTGTCCATGTCTGGACACTGGGCATTATATTAACTACTTAGTCCAGTAGCCAAAAGATTCCATATGCTTGAACAGATGACTATCTCCATACTGTGATGGGATATTTAACTGTTTAGGTCTAATGCTGGAGTTCAAAGATTTGGTTCTGAATCTTACCTGATTTTCATAGGCGTATTTTCAGTTTAAATGCATAAAATGTAAAATAAAACTCACGCTGTGTGTACTCCTGCACCTCACATATGCACTTTGGGAAAGAGATTTTTTTTTAATTAAAGAGAGATGGTGAGAATGTGTATGTAACATCCTTCTAGATAGTAAGATTTATTAAAATGAAAAGGCTGTTTTAGGTATGCCACTCTAACATACAGTGTGACTGTTCATCACAATATAGTTAATTTGGTTAACAGACAACTAATATGTGCAGACAAAAACATGCTTCAGATGTATATTGTATTTGTTTTTCACAAATTGGGTAGTTGTTACCAAATCAGAATTGACAGTGAGAGAACACAGCCTGTTGGCAACCAAAATCTGATTCTATGAAACCACAAAATACTTTTATTTCTTCTACAGCTTGATTAGCAAATACATCAGCAATAAGGAAATTAAAAAAAAAAAAAAAAAAAAAGCCAACTGTTTCCCAAATTAAAATTTGAAAAGTAAACTTCCCTGAGCTTCCTACTCAGTCAGAATTTTAAAGATGCTTTTATGAATGTCTAAAAACCAAAATACTCATATCCTAAAACTATGTGGATAACCCAAAATACCTGTCATAAACTTCTGACTCCTGACATTTATTTGTACAGTTGTTGAAATTTATGCCTCACATACAACAAAAGGCAACGTGCAACATTGAAAAGCAAGTAAGGAAAACCCAATACAGAAAAATATTACGACCATTTCATCTTCCTGGTTTCTATTTTGCAGAGAAATTTGAAAGCTTCCTTAATCATGATACAGAAACCACATGATGCTGGATCTCAATACAAATCTTTGTGCAGCTACCTCGTCAAATATTTTTGGAGGTTATTCAGCACTTTACACCAGTGAACTCTCAGAAGTTAGAGCTCTAAGTACACAACCACTCTTAGTTCTTGTCAAAGGAATAAAGATTTCAAACTGGAAGAAATTCACCAGCTATAGAGTTCCCCTCTTATAATCCTCTATTAGCAATGGATTCTAAAGCACTCCACTGCCTGACTCTGAGTTTAGCCACTAAATCACTGAGTGTGAACACAAAAGGCTTTGGATGTGAAAAGGTTTGTTTCTGAATTTTCCTACACTGAAAGGTACAGTACCTTATGCACTTCGGTGAATTCAAAACATCAAAACATTAATATTGTAGGAAATGAATTTTTTAACGTACTGGATGAAATAATGAAAATACCTTGCTAAACAGAACTTCAGACTCTGAGGACAGGTTCTGTAAGGAGACTTATTCCTACTGACTTTTCATTAGTCAATTAATTTCCCTTGGTACGTGCTGACTAATGTGGTTGTTAGTCCTTACCAGTAATACCAGCTTTGAGTTCAAAATAAAGGATGGCTTGAACAAGTCCATTATTTCCCCACTGAATATAATAATCTACTCAAAAAAAATCTACTACTACTTAAGCAATACAAAATTGGGAAGAACAGGAATAGAATTAAAAACATTATTTAGTATTTTGAGGGAAAGATGTTCTTGGATTTACCAATGATTTCTCGTAATTAAAGAAAAAAAATACAACGGGAAAATATTTTAAATTCTAATTTAGGACTTTTCTATCATAGACCAGTGGTGTTGAAGTCCTTTCAGTCACACAATTGCACAATAATTCTTTTTCTAAATTTAGGTATTTAAATGCACTGATTATCAAAACGCAGGAAAAGAATCCTTACTCACTTTTGTAATATTCCTCAAACTTGGAAATTGTAACAACAAATGAAATGCCTCTTCAACCTGCCCTCCCTTGATCAATGCTAGATTTTAAAAACGGAAGTAATTTTCCCTTTTCAAATGTACCATATGATTTCTTAGGTACAATGCATTTTCAAGAAGCAGTAGGAAGACTTGAAAAATAACCTTCCATCAACTATTTTAATCACACTTGTAAGTAGCTCAATATTTATTACCTGACAGACAGTGTAAGATAAGAGTATGTTCAGTCGGTAGAAAATATCAATCAAGTAAAACTTGTCACACATCACCTGAATAAAATTCATAATTGGATAAGTTGGTTTTTTTTTGTGTCATTTTCCTGAAACCCTCTTCCAGAATAACGCATTCTCATTTTTGTGGTTGAGAAAAGAGAATTTTCTTTTTTGTTCATGCACTGATTGCCCTGGAAGTTTCATCAATAAAACCCCCAAAATCCGAGTGCTTTAGTGGACTACAATTTCTTCTAATTATTCTGGAAAAACTCCACACACTAACAGACTTTTTTTTTTTGCAAACTTGTGTCTTTTACCAAAATATAGCCTTACAGAACATCATGAGCTGTCCCATCAGGCTGGATTAATGAGCATTATCTTTGGATAAATGCAATTCCAAGTTATTAAATCTCAGACAATGAATTGCTGGAATAATGTGGAAAGAGCCACATTGGTGCATGTGTATCACAGAGGGAAAAACATCAAGAACAAAATCACTGTTTAATGCTCTGTAATCACTGAAGAGTCAAAGCAGACTTGAGAATGTAGGGGAAAGTGAGCAAACAACAATAGCATTACTGCATTGTATTACTGTAATAAGGTAAAGTGACTGTTTAGAAACAGAGTAAGGAGGCAGCATGAGAAAAATTACAAACCAGAATACAGAAAATATGAAATAGGGAGGATCATTTTAATGTCTCACCGGCCAAAAAAAAAAAAAAAGGATAATATGTGAAAAGTAAAGGCAAAATTAAACTTTCTGGAAAAGAAAGAAACCAGGTAGATTTAATTTGTGAACTTCCTGTCACAGGATAATATGCAAAGTATTTGGCAAAATACATAAAAGAAAACAATTCCAAAAAATATATATACATACATACATACATATATATATGCATTATTCATATACTTAATATAAAAAACAGAAGTAGTCTGGGTTGAAAAGACATTCTCCCTGTCAAAAATCGGTACAGCCAATCATTTTATTTCTTCTTCACTGGAGGAACTAGTACTGGAGACTGACAGAGAAAAGCTAAGTTATGTCACTACCAAAAATCTACTTTTTCATGACAAAGCAGGTGAAGATGGAACTATTTTTTTGTATATATCACCCAGACAAAACTTTGATTAAACGTGATTTTGAACTTACACGTCCCTCACGGAAATGACACGTGCAAAGAATTTACTTGGGGACCACTCAATTAATTTAGTTAGGGGCTGAACTACAAACTGGGAAGTACAGGGAACTGGGAAGGACTGGGAAGTTCAGGGAAAAAAATGGGGAATTTCCTACATCTTCAGAAAAACCGTGTGAATTCTCTGTTTTCTATGCCTTCAGCGCACGATCTGAAGATTTAACAGATAAAGGATGGGATGGGATGGGATGGGATGGGATGGGATGGGATGGGATGGGATGGGATGGGATGGGATGGGATGGGATGGGATGGGATGGGAAGGGATGGGAAGGGATGGGAAGGGAAGGGAAGGGAAGGGAAGGGAAGGGAAGGGAAGGGAAGGGAAGGGAAGGGAAGGGAAGGGAAGGGAAGGGAAGGGAAGGGAAGGGAAGGGAAGGGAAGGGAAGGGAAGGGAAGGGAAGGGAAGGGAAGGGAAGGGAAGGGAAGGAAAGGAAAGGAAAGGAAAGGAAAGGAAAGGAAAGGAAAGGAAAGGAAAGGAAAGGAAAGGAAAGGAAAGGAAAGGAAAGGAAAGGAAAGGAAAGGAAAGGAAAGGAAAGGAAAGGAAAGGAAAGGAAAGGAAAGGAAAGGATCCCTCTCTCACACTCTGCTGCAAAGGAGAGATACCTCCTTTACTTTTTGACTGCAGCAAGAGCCCTGAGCAACAGAACGGAGAGGAGCTGTGCAGCGAGAATGTGAGCAGCTGCTGTTGTTCCAGGGCCGGTCCGTCTGCGGCGCGAGCACATGTTGGGCTGCGCTCGCAAGCTCGCCAGCCTCACCAATTAAGCAGTGCCAGGAGAGGCTGGACACATGCTCCCAGGGGCTCTTTAACAGGCTTCTTGGAGAGGGCAACAACTCCACAGCAGGGCTCTGGGAACTCGGTCATGTGGGCTAGGGGGAAGCCTCAGCAGCTCTGCTCCTCCTAATGACAGCTCGCTCCGCAGCGCGGAGGATACGCCAAGTTACGCGATTTAAAAAAAAAAAAAAAAGAAAATAAAATTAATGGCTTTGGTTGTTTGAGTGAGACAGCTAAGCAAAGATTCTGTACATGGTGATCCTTTGTTGTTTTTGTTTTTTTTAAAATTCAGAATATTCCAGCGCTTGCTGTTAAAAACTCAGTTATTTAAAAAAATTGTGTATAATTTCAATCCTAACTCCTTATAAACACAAACCAATAATCAACTTCTTAAGTAAGTTTGAAACAAACTTCAGTTTCGGAGACACTTTTGTACCTCTCCAAAATACAGAAGTAAACATATATAAACATACTTTTTATAGGTATGATATATAAAGAAGACTACAAAAGAAAGGGTTTTATGTCCCAATTATGGACAGGCAATTCCAGTGTGTAAGAAGTAGGATGATTTACATTCACAAATTCTATTTCTTGCATTAAATTTAACTGTCCCTCTTCCTGAAAGCAGACTGCCACCTAATATTTTTAAAAAGAGTGAGTAAGGAGATGGAGGTATGTATTGCAAGAGAAACAGTCACTTTTGACTACAAGGGTAAAACTAGAAAATCGACCTTCTTTATTTTTGAAGGAGTAACTGCATTGGTATCTAAACAACATTTTCAGGTATTCAAACACCTTTAACAAAATGCAACACATGTGAGTCATGTGCCTAGCTAAACCAGGATTTAATCTATTGATAAACTCACCTACTATGAAAATACTTTGCATAATATGAGGTTTTACCCAGCACTTTTTTTACTACAGTCAAATCAAATATCTAAAATCACAGGTTCTCTGTTCATTGTGAATAATAATTTTTGCTTTTGTGAGTTACAGTACCACTCCCAACAAAAGACTACGTATATTTTTCCTTCGGTTAAAAAAGTTTATTTTCAGAGGACATATTTAAGCCTCCATATACTGTCAGGAACAATGCTGCTAATTGCTCCTGATTTTTGCAGTTGGGAAGATGACTGATGCCACAACTGGTTTGCTCCTAGTCCCAATACAAAGGGGTATTAGACTTATAGAGCAAACCTGTACCTTTCAATTCCTAGCCTTAAAAACAGGATCAGATATCATCATAATGAGCATTTTAGATAAAGACAGCGGGCTGAAACCCTTGCATTGATACTCCAAAAAGCATTTTGAAAGCACTGGGAAAGTGCATAGAGATGTCATAAAAATAATTGAAAAAGAGATTACTATAGGTATTTTCTTTGCTTTTCTACAGTTTCTGAAATTTTGACAGTTTTTCAAAAAAGGAGTAAGACCCACATTTGGCATAAGTGTTTATAATTTTATACTTAGGTCTTTGTAGATTTTGCAGCATGACTCTCCCACAAAAACATAAAGCATAAGACATATTCATGTTTTAAGTTCACACTTTGAACAAAAGGACTTAAAAATGTCCAGAATTGCATTTGTTTTCCTACCACAAGCTTTAAACTATTGCTAAACTCCGAAATGCAGCAACAGCAGCATTCCTACCTGCATAAGGTGAGCAGGCACTGTGATGATGCAGGCTGACAACGATTTCCTGAGCAGGCCACGGAGCACATACAGAAATTTTGTCAGGCTATGAGGATCTTCAGGAGTATCACTGCAACAAACATCATCACCCCACAATACAGAACCCAGGCTCTGAATTCCTATCCGCAAAACATTCCTTTGTTTTTTCTGTTGGGAAAAAAAAAAAAAAAAAAATTGTTATTTTTTAAATGCTAGGAGGAATACAGTTTCTAGAATGCATATCCATAATGATTGTGATAATCTGAGTAATCTCAGTCAATCTTTTAAAAATTGCAAATGGAATGGGATGTTTTTTCACTGCTTAGAGATCATGGATAAGCAATACAAATGTAACAGACACGTGGAAATACTGAGAATTACTAATTTCCATGTTTTAACCAGCTAAAGATAGGTATATTCTGACATAAAACCCAGTAACACTAGCACCTTTAATGGCCTTTCTCTCCTCCATCACTGTCTGAAAAAACATGTAGGAGAGTATTTTCTCTAAGACAGTCTGCTGGAAGTGCCTGGGAGTCATCAGACACAACTTCTCCCTCTATTTTCACCTTTCCGCTGCGTCACTCTCATAACCTGACTCTCCCGACTGCTTGCTTCAGTTCCACTCTTTCTGCTCCTTCTGAGTGAACAAGGTCAGTGCCTCAGCTCACCAACACATGGGCCTGTCACTGTCTTAGAAGTCTCAAGAATCATTTATGCTCCTTTCAACTCCTTCCCACTAATAAAGGGAGCTGGAAGCCACGGCAGTGGGAACACGGAGTCTGGTGGGGACATCAGCAGATTGTCTCTGAAGAGCCACACCTTGACATGGGAGTTTCTGGTCTGCTTGGGAGGCAGTGGCTAAGATAAAGCTCCTTTTCTGAAGGGAGGGATTATGAAATCAGAGCTCTAATTTGTTTATGCAAGGTGAAACGTTATCTCTCCTGATGACATTTCTCATTCCTGCTCGTTTGATGTGACCTTTCCTGGTGATCTCTGGAAAGGCTTTTAGATGTATTTGCTATCAAGAGCTGAGAGAGAGACAAAAAACTCCCTTGTTGAAAGACTTCCTGCACAAGGTGATAAAAGAAACATTTCTAGAGTTCAGGGTTCATACTTAAAGACCAGCTTTATTTATACAAACACACACACACACATATATATATAAATACTAGTTTTGATAAGTAAAAGCTTGCAGGTACTTTTCACTACAGAAAAGTGTTTTGATAAACTGTAGATATTAATTTCCAAGAGCAACTCTCAAACTCAAAGCATTGCAGAGCTGCTCTGGAAGTCCAGAGGAAAGGTTTTGACAAGAGAGGAGGCTCCTCTTCCAAATGCTTCCTTATCCATAAGGGGTGGAGAGAGCCTGGGTTGTGAGACACAGCTAGTCCCACATGGCTCTGCATTTATCCACTGGTGTGTCTCACACAGGGAGCTGATTTGCCAATTCACTTCCAGTCTCTGGGGAAGCAATCTATGTTTCAACTCTGGTAGATTCATTAGGCTCAGGCTTTGCAGGCTTTAGTTAGGAAAAGTGAACTTTTCACACTACTGCATGCAGATCAAGGCAACAGTACAGGATAATAGAACACAATCTGACTTCTCTGTATGGTATCAGATGCTCAGTTTTAAAAAGGATAGCAAAAAGAGAAGTTTTAGCCTAATATTCTTTAATTACTTCTGATCAGAGCAGATTCAGGCAATTCTTGATGTGCAACAGGAAAAAAACCTAGGCATTTAAGAAAACTGTTTTATCCAGGTATCGTGGCTATTAACCAGGCAGAGAAAGTGTTACGATATTTCAGAATTTCAACACAAACATACATAAAACTTACAGACACTTTTAAAATGAGAAAAATATTTTTTCTTATGAGGAACATCCATTACAACAACAGAGGAAAAAATGATTCCCTTACTGAGAGGGGATGACAGATGCTTATTTCACAACATCAGATCATAGGAGAAGTAAAAGATAAAGCTATTCAAACACCAGATAATATCAGATGGATTTATTTAGCCAGTAATAGAACTCTTACCAGCATAATTCTGTCAGGCCTACACAGCCCTGGCAGTTGATTCCGAAACTGAAATCTAAGTATAAGTCTAATATTCTCCCACCAGCCTGCTGTGAAGAGTAGGATAACGTTTTTTTAGATATACCACTAAATCTTTTATATTCACATTAGTCTGGAAGTTTGGATTTATTTTCCAATTTTTTTTATTATTTTTTTCTTGTAATTTTTATAACAATGTTTGATTTGGCAGCAGAAATTCTGATTATGAAGAATTCAGAAAACTCAACTCCAAGCCAACAGAAAAAAAAACTCCCAAGAACAACCAACTAAACAAAAAACCCCAAAAAACCCAAACAACCCAACAATTACCCTGAAAGCCTCCAAAGAACACAAAAGAAATGTTAAGGAAATAGTTGCCTATTAAAGCTCTGATGTCAAATATGAAACCACCAAGATACTCTGAAAAGAGGTATTATCCTATATAATTTAATGTCATGATCAATTTATGAAGGATTCCCACTTAATGATCAGCAGCAAAGAGTTACTGGGAGGTTTTAGAAAGGATGCAAACCCAATGCTTGTATTTGGGGCTTACAGGTAATTCAAACTCTGATTTTTCAATTAAACCTTGGCAAAGGTGTTCCAGCCAGGGGAAACAAATAAGTTATTGCTTTGGTCAACTTTGGCCAAACTTTTCTGTGTCCTCATAATTCAAATAGGAATTATTGTCCTAAGGTCCAGAAAGCCAAGCAGGACAGTAAAAAAAAAAAAAAAAAAAAATTAACCTACAATGGCCACCTGCAGATGGTTCTATAAAACTAATGTTAACTTACTCAGGTCCTAGAGGTGCCTGACCATTTTATCCAAGGCCTACTAAACCTCTAAAGGTAGTTTTCACTCATCTTCCTAATTGTGACAACCATCTCTCAGCTGAGGTGAGTCACACTCTGCTCAGTTTTCCTCACACCCCTCTTCAAATCAAGGAGTAAATCTAAGTACCATTGGCATATTGTAGTGAAAGTAGCCAAAAATACCTGAAAGTTTTACCAGCCAGGTAGAGGATTATTTGGGGGTGGGGGGCATACACACACAAACTTCTGAGAAGCTTTTTTTGATTAAATATGGCAACTATACACAGGTCCAGAATACAGGCTGCTCCTTACTCCACAATCCTCACACCCACCCACTTAAACAGCACTTCTGAGGGCTCAGTAAATGGAAGAGGATGTGAAATAGCAGAGAATTGCTCAGAGATATGGCAAATAAAAGATCCAAGGTGTGTTCTGGGCCACTGCTACATTCAAGTCTGGACATATTTTTAGGAGGTGTGTATTATACAAGGCTTCTAAATGTACAACATTTAAGTGTCCAAAGGAAGATGATGCAAGGGGAAAAGTGGAATATTAAAAGAAAGTAATAGAAACCACTCCAGGAAATCATATGCCTTACCTCCCTTGAAACAGAAAGAACTACATAGTGCTAATGGCTTTCTAGATCAATAAACTGGCCTGAAAAAGGACTTGCCTAACTTTTAAAGCTTCACCTTAGAAACTTACATGTGTTGTTTGGCAAACATATACTGTTACTGTCATCTCAGTTAAAAGTTCTGGTTTTGTTTTACTGACACTAGTCAGACGTTTTGAAACGACTGACAAAAAGTAGAGAAAAATAATTCTGGGTGATGTTTAATTTTTTCCCTACTTGCAAGCAAAAAACCACCAAAACGCTGCCTCTGAGAAACCTTCATTTTCTGTTCTATGCACGGATGTACAAAGAAAAATAAGCAAGGGGAGGCTGATGTCTTGGGCAGGAGGCTGTTGGCTGGCTGGAGGCTGGCAGGGTGTTTGTGTCACCCAGGGCTCTGAGGCAGGAGGAGCGTCCCCGTGCCGCACAGGAGGGATGACACACATCCCTGTTGCCATGGTTACCGCGGGGAGAGGGGGCCTGGCAGGGACCAATGGCCTTCTCCAGACTGGCACTGCCACCGAAGGGAAGGCAAAACCCTCGCAGACATCTCGGCAGAGACAGCGCTGAGCACAGCCACCGACATTTACACACGAGGGCTCGGGTGCAGGGAACGTTCCCAAACCACGCTGGCAGACAGCAAAACATCCTTTCCTGCATCATCTCCCCTGCAAGAATGATTCCTAAGATCTTGGGACTGCTACACAGACTTGTGTTAAATCATTTCAGGTTCTCCAATGTCTATGCTAACTGGATTCTGCTGCGGTAACGTTTCTGTTGCACAGCAATAACATCGATACATGCAAATTATTATATTATTTCCATCAGCTCCAAAGGACTGCCATATTACTGAATATGACAAAGAATAACTGATAGGGCACTGCTCAAATTAGAAAAGGTCTTTCAGCCTATGCTGTTACAAGAAAATGGTTTTGATTCCCCACATTATGTTTTATGAAGAGCACAGAGATTTTTGGAAGGTTGACAAGCTGTGTTCAGTTGTAAATTGAAATAGCATTCTTATTTCTCTACTTTTCTTTCAATGCTCACTACCATAAAGATTACTAAAAGATAAAGATTACTAAAAAGATAAAGATACCATAAAGATACTACCATTTACTACTACTACCTAAAGATACTACCATTTAATTAATTTAAAAATTCCCACCAGTTAAAACAACAATAAAAAAATCCGAAAGTTTAAGGGTAAATGTTTAACCTCAAGAATCTGGAACAGATTATGCTAAAGCAATAATTTGAAACACAAATATTGTAGTTGAAAATGTGTTTTGCTTATTTACATTCTATTTGGCCATCCATTTATTAGCTAATTGCACAGAAAAGGCATTTTACTAATGCTGTCTTACGTTTCTTTCTCACATGGCCCTGCATATCTGTAACAATTAAAAACTCAAAAAACCCCCCCTTTAAAACAGGAATGCTATTTATTTTGCTTGTTCACTTCAGCAACACTTAGAAACAATTTGTTCCTCAATAATTTGTCCAAGACCTTGTGCCACCTTTGAAAAGCAAGAAAACAGGAGCTACAGAATTAAAGAGGAGTGTGAGGGTCTTCAGTACCTGGGGATCAGAGCCATCAAAGCCTTCCTGGGAGATGATCCTCTGAATGGACTGAAGCAACCTTGCATAACCACTGTTCATATTCCTGTTGGTAAAAGAAATATTTTAGTTACACATTTTAATACTCTCCTGTATGCCTCTAACAGCTATATAAAAACAAATATGAGCAGATGCAGCTTTCAGTGCAAGTGTCACATAGAAAAGAGGCACCAGAGAGGAAAAAAAACCCAAAACCCTGAACTCCTTGAATAAAGTTTGACATTACAAGCAGTTCTGATTGCTTCATATCAACTAGTTCAGTGTTCAGACATTCAGTGAAAGCTAAAATCTCTAGGGATTAAGATAACTTAATTATGTCAGGCTCACTTACATCTAGAAGATTAATGATTTAATGTACCAACTTCAAGTTGAAACCATTACATCCCAGTACTAATCTTCTGTAACTGACAAAGATCTACCCAGTTGTTATTCCAAGTATACCTAATCAATGTCCTGATGAACAGTTGACTTTCTATGAAAATTTTCATACATTTTCAGTGTTTCATTTGCATGACAGCAAAATTGCGAGGTAGCATTTATTCTATGTATTGTTTAGAAAATATAACATTCAGAAAAACAAACAAAAGCAAACTGATGGCTAAAAGTGGATTCAAGCAGACTTAAAGCAAAATGAAAGTTCAGCAAATCCATCTTGTCAGACTTAGAAGCCCTTCACTTTCAAAGAGCATTTCAGGTGCTCACTTTTAGGAGAGGCATTTTCTTAAATCCCATGGACCACACTGGGTGGGTGTCTGGGCCTGATGCAGGTTCCTCATTGCAGCTTAAACTCTTTTATCTTTTCTGGCTTCAACGTTTTCTTCCAGTCTCACTAACTACCATCAAGGGTTGAGGATCCCAACCCCCTGCTTCTTGGGGAAATATGATAGGTTGTTCTGAAAATTTTGCCTCTATAATTATTCTCATTGTCTCCGTAATTTCTGTATGTCTGGTGTGGTAACAGCTCAGGTTGGAAGGCACCTTGAGAGACCACCTGGCTCAAATAATAATGAAACTATTCCCATTACTTTATCAAGAGCCTAGACTGTTATCCAAGTGCATTTTACTGATGAATAAGCCCAAATAAGCTCACTTCCATCCCTTGGCACAGGAGAGAATTCGACTTTTCTGAGAGCATGTAAAAATTGCAATGATCTGTCTGTTGACCAATTTCTTCAACTCAAAAATCTATGTTTCCTTTAAGAAAACAGTATCCACACAACCCCAACCCTCAGATATACTTGAGTTATAAACATCCACAATCAAAAAAGTCAGTGCAGTCCTAATAAATTTGTGTTTTGAAATAATCAATGTCAAAAAACATTAAGAGATGACCTTTCTCTGATACAAACACAAAGGAGAGTTTCCAAATTAAACTCTATTTATTTTTGCTTCAGATTTAGCACCCTAGAAGCCTACTGACCAAACTGATGTACTTTAATAATTTAATACCCTTTATGAAATTCAGAGCTGAAAATTAAGTGGCAGTATATAATCTCAACATGATATTTCATGGGCAAAGTCTGCCTTGCAGACAAAAACAGGAGCACTTCAAATGGGGAAGTTCAGCTCCTGAAGTCCAACACTTTCCCAGGGTTTAGTTGCAAAAGGAATTGCTATTAAATCTTCCACCTACACTGCCTGGCAGCTATCAGTTTACAGGATGAATTTTAGCCCCCCACAGTAGCCAAAATTCTTTCTCTGTGTCTTTGCATTATCACAATACAGAATTTCTTTTTTTTTTTTTTTCTTTTTTTTTTTTTTTTTTTTTTTTTTTTTTTTGCCAGAGAATATATTGCAATCAAAATATTTGCTGATTTCTGATTCACTGCTAACTTGTTTTTAAAAGCTAGTGGATAAAAAAATAAAATAACCAAAGCACTAGCAGGATTAAAACAAAATTAAAACAAAGAAATAAAATAGATTTTCAATTAATCTACCAGAAAGAGATTTGCAGCAAAGAAAGAATTTTAAAAAATAATGTAATGTGTGTAGATTTTATTTTTAAATGTCAAAACAGGTGTTCTTCTACCTCTTTATAAAATATGGTTTCCTTGAATTTGACCCATCTTATGTAATTAAGAACATGAAAAATACTGTAGGAACACTATTTATAAAAGCAAGTTACATTACCCTTCTGGCAATGTTTGCTACAATATTTAAGGAAGGAAATAAGATATTTCTTATTTTCCAATTTCAGTCTTTTTTTTTTTGGTTTTGTTACTAAACACGATTTGATTTTGATAATGAGTTTAAACAATTCCTTCTTTACTCTTTTTTTGTTTAGCACTTTAGTAATGGATAAAGCAGGAGCTGGCAAGAAGGTATCCTGGTTACAACAAAGGCTCTGACTTCTCTGCTGATAGTTTCCAAGCAGTTAACAAAGGTTAGGTTGTCAAGGGTATGACAAATAGCCTTGTTATGGAAAAGGAGACTCCATTAGGCAAGACAGTCAAAACTGGTTTATCTAAATTTATTGGTAAATCTAGACTCTATAAATTTACTCTTTTTCAAAAGCACATACACTCTTAAGGTAAGATTTACAAGTATTACTGAAAAACTACCACTTCATTATTTTGGTTCCTTTGATTATCAAACCTCCTTGTTTGGTAACTGCCCTGAAGAACGAGATTGGAAGCAGAGATAGAAAACAAGTGTTGCCTGCAATGCCCAGAGGGGAAGGATATTCCTGCCTTCCTGCTAGGTACCAGCCCCAGCAGCAACCAGGACACCAGAATATCCTGGCAACAACCACTGGAGAACATTTGCTGTCAGCCACACACCCCTGTAAACCTGGGCCCAGCATCAGCACCAGGACATAACTGCCCTCCCCCAACACAAAAATGGGGTAAGACTGAGAAGGTTTCTGCCTTCTTTTGGCACCAAACACCCTGGCCCATTTACTACCTCCTTCTGGAGGACTGGCTTCACAATCTGTCTTCAATCAAATCCCAAGTTTTGTCTCTTTACATTGTCAGTGGGAAAGAAAAGAGGATGGGGGGGGGGAGGAGAAGCGCTCTCAAGGTTTTATTCTGATTCTTATTATTCTTTTAGTTCTCTTAATAAAGTTTTCTTTATACCCTTTAAGGTTTGGAGCCTGCTTTGCTCTCCTCCTAAATCTTATCTCACAATAGGAAAATGAGCAAATAATTCTAGTAGGTGGCCTGGCATTTGGCCAGCTCTAAAACCACCACAGAAATTGGCCGAGAAATCTCAGATTGGCAAACCAAAGCTGCTACAAATGGGGAAAAGAACGTCCATCCTTCTCCAGTGATTATCCAAAGGGAACCCTGGAGTCTAATTTAGCCATCAGGCCCCAGAACTGCAGCAGAGAAAGCAAACATGAACGTTTGTTACGTGAATGTAACATTGTTGAATGTCACACCTACACTCTCCGGCAGGTGCCAGTTCACAGGGTAACATCAAAAAACAGATACACGCACACAGGTGAAAACACAGGAAAGAAAAGGAGGACTGATCTAAACTTTTAAGGTCAACAAGTGATGCTGACAACCTTCAAAACTCATTTTTAATTGAAAAGTAAAAGGTCAGTTTTAATCTAATCAGCCAAAAAATCACCTTTCTTTCCTAGCCCATACAGAAACCAAATGCTTGTGTGGATAGCCAGAGAGGGACATCTGTATAAATATACATGATTTCTCAAAAGGGCCAAGAGTTTCTGGCTCATATGAAGTCCCTACATCTCTGATCCTGCAAGGGAAGCTCTGTAATTATCTCAAAAAAAGACATTAGCTACAATTACAGAGACAGTTCACTCACTGAAGAACAGGTGAAATAAAATGGGTTTCTTAATGTGGTGCTGGAGACTTAGAAGCATGAGGATGATCTGGTCCTTTCTATAAATACATGGTTTTCATGTCACAAAACATTATGGCAAAGGATCTTTCTTATTAAAAAAAGATGCAGCATTGTTTTTCCAAGGATTGTAAAATATATGTTCAGTGTACTCATGTTTCTGACAGGTGAGTATAAGCTGTATGAGGAAATGCAATGCATTACTTTTCTTGTATATTTTCTGCTATAAATGCATACTCTGTTGTTACATCCTGGGGTGGTGAAATGAAAACAGAGCAAAGAATTACTCTTCTTGCTCCCCACCTCTTCCCAAAGGAAAGGAGGCTAGGGAAAGAGATGTTCCAAATTTCAAGGAGGGAAAGTGAAACTTAAGGTCCTCCAAAACTAAAAAGTAAAGGGTAAAGTAAGGCTGGTCAACAAGGTGAATTCTAGGTGCATCTAAACAAGTTATGGATTAAGTACATCCTTTGAGGAACATTAATTACATACAAAAGTAGCAGGTCTCTATCAGGAAAAGAGAAACAAACCCCAGCCAAACAGGGAACACCTTGCTCAAATCATTATGTATGACAATTTAATCAAAAAGGTGCAATTAAAAAACAACAACAACATCAACAACAAAAACCAAAACAAAACAAAATAAAAAAAAAACCAAAACCCCAAACCCTGAGCTTCTAAAATCTTTCCTTAGAAGGATGAGGCTGTGTGCACTGGGTTAGGTACACCTCCCATGATGAGTACCTGAGAGAAGGTGCCTCTTCAATGGCTGTGGTTACAGGACTAGAACAACTTATTTCAGCCTGAGCTCAAACCACACCGTGCTCTGCAACATCATGAACATTTAGAGTGGAACACACAAGATAAAGTAACGTGGAAATATTTCGAGAAGATGGAAAAGTTCTTTTTTTTCAGCCAATTCCTAATTTTTGCAGCTCCTGGTACTCTAAAGAAGCATCATGTCTACTACAATACCATTCACTTATGGAAAACTGTATACTAGACAAAACCAGTGGTTTCCACTTCCTCCTCAGCTTTGACAAAAGCAAAACATTCTTGGATTTTAAAAAAACCCCACTGCTTTTGGTCTGCACTCCTACACTTCAAGAGAAAATTTCATTCAGATACATCTTTACTGCCATGTATCTTGCTAAGTACACCCTTTAGAAAGTCATTCAATCTTCTGCAAACATCTCATAATATAGAGCCTATTAATGTAAATTATTTCAATAATGAACTATCCCCTTTTTAAAAAATGCTTCCTTATTTTTGAAGGACTTGTCAGCTTCCACTGTTAATTTTCTGGCAATCTGCTTTTGATAAATTAAATTAAAAGAAAGAAAACATTGAAAGAAAAAAATATTTTTAGAGATTTTCCAAACTTCAAGTAATTTTTGTAATTTTTTAAAAATTTCCTTTTAGGCTGCCAGTACTTTTTTACAGATCAGCATGAGGGATTACAGAGATTTTGCAATGCTACACAGGCAATCAACATGAGGTCAGGATGGATTTTTTTTGGGTATGGCTCTAGCCATACCTGAGAACCATATGCTTAAGAAATTACTTACTCTAAATGGAGACATTCTCATCAGCCATGGCTGTGCTCCTCATTCACTATAACTCAGAGCAAGAGCCCAGGCTCCCAGAAGGATCTTCAGGAAATCCAAAATAAGACCTGATAAAAATTGGTAATTTCAACTGGAAGGTGACTATAGTGTGACAACTTTCTTTAAAATCATTGTCTAGTTAACCAAGAGAACAGAATGTTTTACTATTCTATGATATATTGAAGCTCGATTTAAAAGCCCAAAGCATTCAACTGATCTTTCCAAACAGTAGAGCCAGCAAAATAATATCCCTTCCCTCCTCTTTTTAGAAACTTTTTATAATGAGATCATGCTGAGAGGACTGTTGAGAGGAGCTTGTTTTCAGTCCTTGAGAAAAGAATGGAATTTCATCACATGCAGTGATGAAAAAACGCAGTGCAATCTGCTTGGTTTCTGCAAAAGCATGAACTCATCTAGAGCAGTGAAATAACTGGTAACATTCAAACATAGTATTGGATTGAATACATCAGGACTAATGTGAATTAAAGAATCACAAATACACAAAGGGATGAAAAGGACCTCAACAAGTCTGACTGATGTTTATCCAGCTTGTCCTTAGAAATTTTGAGTGGTGAAGATTCTACAATACTCCCAACTTCTGCCTGCAAGGCAACTTCTCGTGCCAATCATTAGAGAAACACCTCCAGATTTCCAGCCTGCATTTCTATCACTAAAATTTAGTGTAGCCCATGACTGCAGAAGAGAGAGTTACATCCTCTGTGAGTTAGCTTTTAACTCTGCTTTGATTTTTCCAAGAACTCCCATTACATCAAGGATTGTAATTTTGAAAAATTCTTCCTTCCCACTTTGTCTTAACACCGACCTAATACAACCTTTTTAAAAGAGGGACTCCAAAACCAACTATGTTTGTAGTCAGAAAAGACAATAATCAAAGTTAGAAGACAAATGATCTGCTGTAAAGAAAGAGACTTACACAACTCTATGTTTCCTACAGATTTCTAAGAGTTTGCTTTTCCCAGTGTGGTCTTTATTCCTTCTTGTCCCTTATCACAGCAATTTTAGACTGCATGACAATGTTTAGAAAGGTGGCTGGCTGTTACTTTGGTACCTGCCTTTACTCCCAACACCACAATTCCTTCATTTCCTCAGGAGAGGCTTCTTGAAGGAGACCCATGTTGAGGTGGCAGGGTGAGGAAAAGGAGGTCAGCCTTCCAAAGCCCAGATTGATTTGATCACTTTCCTCACCTCACCACTCTCTGCTCCACCAATTTGCCAAGAAAATGACATAAATCTGATCTGTTAGATTAAAACTAAAAAAAAAGAATAGAACTCACACAGTAAGAATGATGCTTTTTTTATCAGGCTAGCACACAAGGACAATATCAGCATTAAACCAGGCTTGTAAAATCAAATGCATGAAGTCCATTTCTTATACCATATTGATGAGTTAATTCGATTTTAATGTCAAATGAACTAACACTTGACAGTCATATAGTGGAATGAGTCACAACATCCATATTAGCTAGAGAAGAGAAAGTGAGTTAAATTGCTCGATAACTGTAACACTTGTCAGATATTTTTGTGTCCATCCTCTATTGCTCTGCTACTAAAAATTAGAAATTATAATATTAACATATAAACAAAATTGGTTCAGATATTTACTATAGAAAGAAGTGCTCTGCTTTGTCCTAAAAGTGGGGTTTTTTTTTACACTATCACAGGAATTTGCTTCACAAAGCAGTGACATTTGATCATGTAACACAGAACAAATTAGAGAGAGACTTGGCTTTGGCCTTGCTACAGCTCTAAGAAAGGTGGCTTGTACTGCACTTCTTTCATAAATCTGAGGTTTTATATGAGTGCACTGCAGTGGAAATCAATCCCAATGAATCCCACACTGCCTCCAGGAGCTGGCCCTATACTTTGGGATCTATAAAGCTAGGTATTATATAAATTAGATAAATTATACTATTATATAAATTCAGTGACTGGGCTGGACAAAGGAATTGCTGGCCCAGCCTTTATGTTTGACTTGACTTGAAGTGTCTCCAAGAAAGACACAATGGACGTGTGTCTACAGGCTAATATGAGTCTTTGCTACTGTCACTCATTTTCTCTCAGTCTTCCTTAATTCACTACTGACAGACATAAACATAATAAGTTATTCATTCCGAGAAGAGTTTGAATAGGAAATGTTTTGTAAGACATAATTAGCGATTGTAATTTTATTCACAGTATATTGTCTTTTCCTTAGGTGAAGCTGTAGGACGGAAGAAGTAAAAGCACATCATGAACTAATCTGATCTAGCACTCTAAGCTATGTAGGTCAAGGATGGCCTGTCTCCCAAGCCCTACAAGCTCAGACATCCTTTTAAGACTGATGGCCACCTGACAAGCCCATCTCCGAGCTGCTGGGCCACGGTGCTCAGGGAGGATTCTCACACAGACAGGAACAGCTCTCCCCAGTCCCCACACTGTCAGTAGGGCTGGGCTGAACACACAGCTTTGGCCTGGGCTGTCCTAGTAATGTCTGCCTTAATTGTCACTGCCAGCCTGCTCCCTCCCCCAGCTGGGAGCAGAGCTGGGAGCTGTCTCTGTGCCCCTCCAGGCGGGTGGCACCGGGTGGGACCCACGGCTCCATCACCACCGCCTTTTTCACAGCAAGTGCAGAGGCCAAAATGCCCTTTCCTGCCAATATGCATGCGAAATCTAAACACACAACAGAGCCAAGGTATCAAAACTCACCATGCTTTCACCTTAGGCTCGAAAGACAATTCTTCATGGAGGTAAAAACTGTGCCATTTGACGGACTGACACAGTTCTGGAGGCATTTTTTTAGAAACGTCATAATAATGGCCAAACCTTGTATGTGTTGTTGGGCTGGCCTGTGGAGACAACAATACTGATTACAGTCTTAAACTATTATCTGTCAAAAGAAAGTAATTAACTAGCAATACACCTCAAACCTCTGGTTTTTCCCCATGCAGCCTAAACAAATGCTTCAAGTAGAAAAACACTTTAATATTTATTAGTAAGTTTTCGTTCCCCTGTTGTCATATTTGAATCTGAATATTTCCCACAGAGTTCAGCCTTTACTATTCCAGGCTGCAGCACTACAGTGCAGTCAGATAATTAAAAGAACCTATTTTTGCACATGTTCTAGACAGATGATGACAAATTTGCAAAGGCCAGATCTATGAAATGTGCAGAACATCATGTGTTCCGCCTCTTTGATTTTTCAGTCTCTGACAATTATATGGTGCTACAGAAATATTTTCAGCTGACTTGGAAAATGTTTCCCTTTATTTATGAACAGTGAAAAAATCAAACTATTGCATCTACATGTAAGTGATTTTAATAGAAAAATAGGAAATAGTTTAAAACTATTTTTAATTCCTTGAAAACTGAATAAACAGTAGGTTGAGCATTACATGCAATAACTATGATTTGCCATAATGAAGACAGATTTTCCTCAGATCTTAATTTTGGCATATAAAACACCATAAACTCAATTTAACATATACTTGGGCATGAATTTACACATTTTGAACATGTTGTGCTAGTAAATAGAGGAAATAAATGCATCTGTTTGTTCCACATTAATGGAATTCAGAATAGAACCTGCAACATTATTTGAATTATATATGTAATGTTATCCCCCCTTGATTGTTATAACATGTAATATTCAAGCAGAAACTATTTTACAAAAAAATTATTAAACTGTTAAGTTTAATTAGAATGATTTGATTTAGGGCAAATATTTTGAAATTATTTGACTAATAGTTGTTAGGCCTAGTCAGTTATCAGAGAATATCAACAGTAACAATAATGCAGTACTTTTCCAAGAATAGCCAATGAAACCCAAACTTTTAATAAAAGAAAGAATTAATTTTTAATTAAAAAACCCCATGGAATTGCTTATGAGTCGTTAGAGGCAAACCTGTTTTGATTAAAAAAAAAAAATAGAAAAGAATGTTCTCTATATCAGTGGACCACTTTATTTATTGGTATCTGTTTTTTGAAGTAGGCAGTTCAAAAAAATGTATCTTTCTATCAAAATTTAAATATTTTTATTGTAAAACGTAACTTCATTCAAAACGAGGATTCTGAAAGCAATTTAAACAGGGGCTGTTCTTTGGCCTATAATCTATTCTTTATCCGGATTACAGATCAGAATGTTTTTACTGCAATCTCTGCCAGAGCTCATCTTTTTATTGTGTACTTCCAAGCCCCCTTAATGTTTTAGAAAGGCCTTGACTAACTGAACTTTGATCTGATGTCTTCATTGAGCAAAGCTCCAGGTTGCCCATTTCAGATGCAAATCCTCACGGAGGCCCAAGAGAGTTTAGTAAAGACGGCAAAAAAAGAAGAAACAAGAAGTTTCCAGGATCCTCTTTGAGAATCCTGAGGCACATTGGTGTCCTTAATCCACCCCGCTGCATGGATTAAGGTAGGTGATAACCTCTGCGGGCTCCGAAGAATGAGCACGGCGCCCACAAACTGGGTGGAGCCTGGGATTTGGCGCTCCTAAAGCCCCATAAAAGCGAGAAAAGCTGCGCCCGTGTCAGAGGGCCCTGAATGGGCCTCAGTGTCCCGCATTCCCAGGCTTAGCGGGGAAGCTCGCGGGAAGCCTACCTGACTCAAGTAAGCATGAATAATCTGCCTTAGCAGGCCGGCCAGAGCACACACTGCCATCCCTCCTCCCCAGCCTGAGCTGAGAAATTCATTAGGAGGCTGCAGGCTCAGGCCGGCTCTTTCCTGGATCCCTGTTATATATATATATATATATAAACATATAATCTGTTATTACTCAGAAACGGTAACCAAATTAATCCTCAAAAATACCACAAAGACATTTTTACTCAGCATTCTTGCTCTGTATTTAGCCAGATAACAGACAGAAAAGTTTCTGCTATCATGTTTAGAGTTCGAGCTAAAAGCAAAGCCAATTTTTCTCTCTCACAGGGAGAAATGATGCACAAGGAGAAGGACGCGGAGCTGTCAGCGAGCGGAGCGCGCTTTCCTGCTACCGTCTGCTGTTAATGTTCCTAATTGCAACACTAATGTGCTAGAAATCTCAGATTTAGGATGAATCTAGGCAGAAAATTGATTTCATGCTGTGACAGTTTATATATTGCCCCAAGAACACAAGCAGTTCATTCAAAAAAAAAAAAAACCAAACCAAACAAACCACACTGTCTTGCATTGCAAAACAGGCTCTTGGTATAGTCAAAAGTTCAAATTAAATTCACCTCTGATAGAGATGTAAGTAACAAACTGGCAAAGGCACATCGAGCATAACGTGGCCTTTCACTCCAACAGATTTCTTATAAATCTTCTATGTTTTTCTGATGCAAGGTATGTGTAATATGTAGAGGGAAACTGTGAGAGCTGTGAAGAGCACCAATACAAATATCACACCTAAGAACAAAAACGAGGTACCTGCTTAGCCTAAACAGGGCCTAATGAATGGAAAGGGAATATCTGAACTACTAATCAAAATCCATTATTACTCAGAAACAGTAACCAAATTCAACATCAAAAATACCACAAAGACATTTTTACTCAGCATTCTTGCTATGTATTTAGCCAGATAACAGAAAAGTTTCTGCTATCATGTTTAGAGTTCTAGCTAAAAGCAAAGCCAATTTTACTCTTTCACAGTTGAAACTATTTGACAGTAGTTCTTGAAAATGCACTGGCATATTAGTTCAGTCAGTTTGGAAAATATGCCTTGAAATTTTATTCAACATTGGTTTTTACCAGCAAAGGAACATTTAAAGAAGGAATCACAACCAAAGTTGTTCATTAAATTATTGAACTAAATGTATTGTTACGGGTAGCAAGGCAGTGTCAGAGTTTTCCTCAACGGACTATAACCACCAATCCAATTAATATAGAACACAATCAAAATTTTATGATAACTCTAATACAAATTATCAAAAAATATAAATTTCAAACCAATTTTTCACCAATTAAAATGTCCTGAGGAATTTTAAGTGTAGATAGTTTAAGATGATACTTTTATTTAACATACACATAAAAATATTGCACCTCAACTATTGAGAATGATCAAGATCCAATTCAAAAAGCAACAATAACAAGGGAGACTCCCCCCAAAAGACTGACCATCTTATTCTATCTTGCATAATCCATTTGCAGTAATCAAGGGCACGTACATCATACATTTTCAAGAAATCGTGCATTAATGGAAAAACTGCTATGGAGTTAAAGAAGACGAGTGCACATCCAACTGAATTTTTAAATAATTTTTCTATTTTGTTAGAACATCAGAACACAATTTGTTAACAAGATGAAATTGTTTTCATATCAATGTACAAGGAACTCTGCTGGATTTTAAAACAGACAAATTATTTTGGGGATGGTTCAGAGTGGCACAGCAAGCTCCACAATAATAAAATTGATGAGATTATATGATTACCCTGGAGGCTGTTTGATTTGGCATGTCACCATATATAAGTCTTTCCTGACACAACTATATAGCCATGTCTGTGCAATTTCACAGAAAACCAAACATGCCAAGCCTTGTAAGATCATTTTGTCACATTCCAATTATGTTCTTAAGAATACAACTGAACTTACTAGGCAGGTATGACTACATCTAAACCAGAATTTGTAAATGTAGACTAAAACGTATAGACAAAACCAGGATTTTATTCTGGATAGTCAGAAAGGCTGTAATTTTGTTAAAAGATTGATTGTGCCATGGGATTAAACAAGAAAGTCACCAGCCGTGGGAGATTGATTATTCACAAAACACTAACAACTGTAAACTCTGAAAGACTGACCACTGAGCTTGTTTCTTACATTGTCCCTGCACAGTGATTAGTTTCCAGGGACAGTGGAGCTGATATAATCTCAAGTGCTTGCTTTACTTGTTATGCACATGGATAAGCAGGTCAACAGCTTGCTTCAACACAGTACTTTCACTGCAGACATCTAGTAAGTCGAGTTGATTAAACCTACTTAAGTAATTTGTGTACAACTAAACTCAGGCCAAGCTTGTAAGCAAGCACGTTACCCAAACTTTCATGAAAAGCTGTCTCAATTTAATAACACTCACTGAAAAATCCCATGGAACTTAAGTGAATTCTATTTTCTGTATTGAGTTTTAGAGTACCTGTAAACTCTCAAATTCCCTTGCTTTTTGTATCACTAGTAATTAGAACATTCAGTGGTGTGTAATAGTTTTCTCTCAAGAGGCAATCCTGTAACACTGCCCATGAGCAGTCCTGTTGCTTAGATTCTCCTGAAAAGCATTTGCTTCTCAAATTCATTTTGAGTGCAAAAGAAAAGAGGTAGGAAATAGCTGTTACCTCCATTTTTGGTAAATTCTGGTAGCGCCAAGCTATTTTCATAGAATCCTGAAAATCCTCAGACTTAACAGCTGCTGCTTCATCTCCCAATTCCTTCCCGTGGGTGTCATCAAGCAAAGGGGCTGGAAGTTCCTACAGGTAGAGCAAAGGAGTGTTAGCTGTCTACAGCAGAAATGGCAGTTCAGATTTTTTATCCACACCCCCCTCCAGCTGGATAATACAGTTATCTGAGTATAATGGGCAGCTGTAAAACCTGTAACAAAGCCTGATTAAAACAACTCTTCTGAAAGACTGGCTCCTACTAACACTGAGCAGGAAAAATCCCATGTAATTATTATTGGAAAAAAAAATTAATTACAGAAGTAAAAGAAGGAATGGAGAATGGAAATACCACATTTTATACCCTACTTCATTTTGAGTAGGACCCATGTTCCTTTTTTGTTGTAATTTTTCTGTGAAGATTGATCTCCTAAACTACTCCCTTTCTGAGAGTGGGCAAGTTCCCTGCACAGCAAATTTAAGCCTATTTTAACATAAGGTCTTTGTCAGCTCCTGTAAATCTTTCAGAAGTATCCAACAGACCACAACAGCCTCCAGACACCGGCTGCAAGCCACTGTAACAGGATGGTTTGAATTTTCTGCCAACCATTGGGCATGATAACTGCTCATGGCGGATATCTCATGGAAACAAACACAGGAAAGGAAGGGGGAAATGCTTAATTCTGGATTTTTAAAAAATTTCTAATGTACACTTTCAGCCTTTGCTGCATTGCTGAAAAAGCAAACAACACACGATGAATTCAGAATTCATGCAATGGGCTTCTACACCCACTGGAGAAATCAGGTGCAATGAAGTTTTCTGACCCAACTTTATCACATCCATCCCTGTAAGCTGGAGGGCACAGAAATCTCTGCCTGCTTAAAACAGAACAAGACTTAGGTGAAAACTGTGTTTTCATTGAGCAAAGACTCTGAAGGAAGAACTGTGACGTGCCTCAAGGGTTAAACCCACACAGAGTATCTCTGTTACAACGTATTGGGTGTGGAGACATATAAAAACCTTCTAAGGTTTCCAAACCAAAATTGAAAACCTTAGAAGAAGCAGCTCAACTGAAGGACATCAAAAAATTGAAGGACACACATCAAACACTGCACACAGGCAGGGCTTATGCTGGCCATAAACACCCAGGTGACGTTCATGGCTTTGTGTGGGCAGACATGGTACAGACACACTCAGGAAGGAGATAATCCAAGTTTTAACACATCCATTTGGGGTTTAGTGTTACACTTATTTATTATTAAAGAACACAGCAGAGAAAACTTGTATAGAGTTCTACACATAACCTTACAAACAACAGGTGCTACTTTGGTTCTTTTGCATAAATTAACATAGCATCTATAATTATTGAAAAAAAGAGATATTTCAGATAGTTGCTTCTGTCTCTTTCAAAATTGGTCACTACACTCTCTGAGGCACCAGGCAATGGAAGTTATGAAAACTTCTATAAACTTTCTAACTTTATTAAGTTGCAGAAATAGAACAACTGTTATCTATGTGTTTCAGCAGCTCAGCAAAAGACACAGAACACACCTTTGCACAAGCTGTTTTATTTCTTTTGCTTTTACAAATGAACTGCAAAAGCCTGGTAATGACTATTCATGGGAATGATTATGTACAGAGTTATATTTCCAGATTTCTTACAGTTTGTTTTAAAAAAAAAAAAATACACTTGCATACAATTCACTCATTACTATGGTAGTAAAAGCTAAGCTTTCTGGGTAGGAAAGCTACAGAAGATGAAAATTTTGATTTAGTATTGACAGTTTTCATTAAATTTACAGATTTATAACAGCTGTTTCAGTAAAAAACAAAACAAAACAAAAACCAGGCAAGCTTTCAAATCAAAGATTTCTGACAGATAGGACAAAATGAAAACAGAACAGTGGACTGAAATGTTCTAAGAAATTTTAAGTACAAACTAGAGCTGACAAGCACCCCAATGCATTTCACGTGTATGCAGATACAAATCCTTTGCATTTACTTTTAAGAGCATTATATAAAGTATTTTTCTGAAAAAAAAAATGTTACTTGGAATTGTTAGTTTTATTACTCAGCTACCCTCAACAGAGTGTTAATCAATCTTATTTTCCAACTGAGGTGTTATTTTGAAAACACATATTGTTATACATATTTAGTTATTCATAGATTTAAACTTCCTATCATAAAAAGGTCTTTCTTTTAGAGTGAAGAGCTGCTGATACTAGATCATCTCAAAATATTCCTCAATTAATAGTAATTAAAAAAAAAAAAATCCCAAACCAACTTTCAATTAAAAAAGTGAGTTAGTTCCGCAAAGAAGCAATTTGGAGGCCCAAACATCATCTCCAGATCAATTTGCTCCCAGGTAACTTTTTTGTAGTGGTGCTTAATCTCTGTTTGTTTTTTTTTTTTCTGCCTGCAGAAATCAGGAAATCTTGTTTAAACGTTTCAGCAAACTCCTTGAGCTTGCCCCTGTTTCAGACACTACCACTGACAGAAGAATTTGCTACTTCACCCTGCTGGTAAAGTCACTGGGCAGCTTCCACCTCATCTGCAAAGCCAAAAGCCAGGAAATGGCACATTGTACAATTCTCCTCCCTGGAGGAAGAAAGGAAAACAGCAGCAATATTTCTTAAAGCTATTTAACATTTTTCTCCCCTAGAGAAAAATGCAAATGCTTATCATTTGTGCTGCTGGTTCATTGTTGTTATATAGTAATTGGGAAAGTCAAATACGAGACAGGGACATTAACTACATAAATTTGTGTATTTTACACATAAAATGTATTTTATGCTGAAAAATGACAGAGGTCAAGACAGTAAGGGTGAGAGGTTCTCCAAATACTATTGATAAAATACAAGCTGCTTAAATAACCTCCTGTAACACTGAGAAAAAGTTCCTGCCTTCCAGTCAGAGAACAAAACCTCCTTACATGGCCCTCCGTGGCAGGGAGACACTACAAATTCCAGCTGTTGACACCCAAGAAATCCAGTCCAAAACAATCAGAGACAAACACACTGTCAGTGTAACACAATTAGGCACTGTGGTGTGTCTCAACTGCTGCTAAGAATGAAGCAAATTGAGAGATCAAGAAGAGATCAAGGAAAAATTGTTTCATCTGAAGCTGGTAAAAGATTTTGGTTGCCAGAGATGAAAATCCATCTGAAATAGTATTTTTTTTTGTTGTCGCCAGTATGGCTTGCTTTTAATTTCTAATGCAATAAAGAGTTTTTATTTCGATATAACACAAAACTCCTGACAATAGAAAATGATTTAAACATCACAAAATTCACACAAAGCAGCACGAGAAAGCCAAGACTCCGTACCGAGCAGTGAGCACATGCAGCAGCTTAGGTCTGGTTCATGCTGTCTTATCCCCTGCTGCCCCACAGAAAGGACCAGGAGCACTCCAAGAACACTCTCAGACCAAGAACAACTCTTACATCCTAAGCTGCTTTTCCAAAACCTAATAACTACCATGCTTAGCTAAAGAATGTTTCTTAGATGTACCATGTTCTCATCCCTATGCAAGAAGCAAGGGACAGGGAGATTTGAGATGTTCCTGGGGCTGCTACATCTCACAGCCATGCAATTTTCTATGCCAACACTCTACTCTAAAGCAAACATATCTTGACTCATACTCCTGAATGTGGTGGTTGTGAACTGCATGGCCTCTGAGGAGGTTTCCTACATAGTTAGCTGCAGTCTGGAGAAGGTGCCCTGCCTTTGGATATTTTGAAGACCAGCTGCCAGAGCTCAACCTGTTTTATTAACTTGGTTCGATTCATTCCAAGATGTACTTGAGCACAAATAGGGGGAAAAAAAATTCCACACCTATTCAAGGTCAGAGTATATCTGTAATTTCCTCATATTCTATGTAAAGAACAATAAGCAGAGCTAATAAAGGTTGTTTACCTCCAGATTTTTATCCCAACTTTATCACTGTTATCCCAGCTTCAGATACCCTCAAGCCCATTTACACCAAATGGTGTGTGAGAGAGGCAGAACATGCAGGAGCTGTTGTCTTGTGTTCACTAGAAGCCAGCATGCCCTCATCAGCCTGCCTGAAGACACAACAGAACATAGATGGTCACTGTCTTTCCTTAGGATGTATTGATCCATGGATCTCAGTCCTTAAAACAAACAAACCAACCTCCAAAAACCCACCCTTTTTAACTAGAACTTTGTACAAGCACACTTGGAAAGGGAGAGAGCTTAAAATTGTGTAGTAGGCTTAGGAGTGGGGAGAAATACAGCCACAGAAATGTTACATAAACTTGCTTTATGGGCAATACTGAAAATACTGAAATGATCCTCACATTTCTTCTTCTCGTTACATCTGCTTTTATTCTTCACAATAACTGGAACTGGAATAAAAGGCTCTCCCCTCTTCTGACACTGGTAATTAAATGCCATTGTTTCTTTCAGGAAAGTATCTGTTTCCAAACCTGACCATGCCTGAGTGACACGGAGCACCTCAGTGCGAGAGTCTCCAGTTCTCGTTACACAGATGCATCCTCAAAAATAAAAGGCTGGATGGTTGGATCTATACCTCACAAGCATCATGAAAGGCTTCATTACTGCCCAAGAATTACATAATTTAGGATTTAATAGATTTACATTCTTAGAATCAAAAACAGAATTTCAGAAGAACGCAGTACTACCAAAATATGTAGAATTTATTTACAAAACTTCACCCAGAACTTGGAAATAAAAGTGCTATTTAAACAATGGACCAAGAAAAGGAGAGTTGGGCTATCAGCCCATAATCTCTCTATTTAATCCTTTTTTTGCTGAAAAATATCTCAGCTCCCACATCATAGAGCTTTGAAAAGCTTTGGGTCTGACAAGTTTGTGGCATCAGTGTGTCAACTTCTGAGAACTGTTACATTCTCCCAGGCTAAAAAAAGAGAAATCTTTCATAAGGTATATAAAAAAACAAAGCGTGTAGCAGTGCATTAGTTAAAATAAAAAAAAAAAAACCAAAACATACAGCATTTCTTGGGGTCAACTAAAATACAAGTCTTTGCTATGCAGCACGAACACACAAAAAGGCAGACAAGTGCTAAAGTTATTAAGGGCAGTTTGGCTGGAGAGAAGGAAGCTTGTTGCTGCTTTAAAATTAAAACAAAACAAACAAACAAAAAACACACCAAAAAAAAAAACCAAACCACAACCAAAAAAGTTTGGGAGAAAAAAATGGTTTTCTGAAGCGGTCATAATAAATGACAATGCAACCAAAATAATTTCGTTTCCTGCAAACCAAGCTATGAAGGCTTTACTGCAAGGATGGAATAATTTCTTTCAGTGATAAACCTTTTCTCTTTGCAATAAACTGGTGGATGACCTGTGTCTGCCAGCAATCCAGGTCCTTCTGTGTTTGCTGCCACATTACTTCGCCTGCCTTGTTTTGGCAGATGCACGGAGCAAAATCAGATTCTAACAGTTTGACCTCTCTCACTTCTTATGTTCTCTAGGGGATAATAAAATCCAAGATACAATCCCACAGCAGTTAATGAAGCTTAACCTCACACCCTCTTAATTACCAATGCATTACACCAACTATAGGCATCATACTCCTCTCTAAGCTATTTTACAATTCTAAAGAAGTACTACTGTGCTATTATTTAGCAACATAATCCAAGCTGTATGTGAAATCCCTCTTATATAAAATCCTTTGATCCTTACGGGTTTCAATAACTGTATAATTAATAGTACTTAAGAATTTAAAACATTATCTATTTATGTATCAAAAAATATGTTTTTCACACGGGTTTATGCATCTATTTTAAAGTGCAGTTATTATCACAAGTATGACAAAAAACATGAAATAAAAAAATACTAAGGGGAGTACAATTCACTGTTCATCTGTAACAAGAGTATCTAAATAGCTTAAATTCACATGCATTTAAAGCTCTTTTTCATCATGCTAATTTTTAGTATTTAAGTATTTAGTCTACCAGATGGTAAATCAGGAAGGGTAAATATTTTCTTTTCAACAATGTAATATATAAATGTCAGTTCAAGGGGCCTTACTCCCAAAAGAGGGGGAGGATTCTATTTTGATTGTAAATACTTGTGAATACAAGGTGTACTGCTAAAGAACATAAATGAATGGATACAGAATTATTCTTCTTTCAGCAGCCCTTATACAACAACTTATTTCCATCTCCAGGTAAGGCTGGTCAACAGAAATTTTTCTTTGATATTCAGAAAGACCTAATGGGTGTGAGCCCAGGGTAAACAAGAATTGTGTGAAGAGAAACAGGAAACAATATTGCTCTATTTTAGGAAATAAGTCAACTGCAAGTACTCTAAGTGGTATATTTTTAATCCACAAGAATATATTCTGTACTTCACACACGCAGCAGTAAACGCTTCAGTCAAGTTCACAGAACTCTTCTGCTGTAACTCCCTTGCACTATGGCTGCATTTCACAACATTTAAACCCAGGAATGCCTATCAGACTATCAGAGGATTTTTTTTTTTAATTTCATCTTTTCCCGAATCAGTTCATGAATCTTTAAGTATGTGACAGATAAATACAGCAGAGAATGAGAAAGCAAAATTATGTGAAGGAACTGAGTGTCCTTGTCTCAAACTCCATGAACTCTGCTGCAGTGTATTATGCACTAGCTTAAGCCTAAACAGAGTTAATGATAACAGCATTATTCATGAAAACCTTCAGAGATGAGCACTGGAAGCTCATTAACTGAGCAAAGCAACTCTACAAAGTTACCAACTAGATTTGTTAAACACATATTTGTGGACATTGAAACCTAAACATTTAGAGTTTTTTTCACTTTTATGATACATTTAAAAGGCCAAGTATGATGTGTGCTTAAAAGGCTTGTAAGTGCAGAACTAAGATGATGAAAGAAAATTTCGTTAATGAATAGACAAGGATTGGCACATAAGAAATGAGAAATTTAAGCCAAACATTCATTTTCTCTGGTCCTAGAAAATCTTTTTATTAGATTAGTCTGAACTTTTGACAAAGATGAAGCTTTATGCTTTAGAGTTCCCAGAGAGGGTACTGCTTAGAAAGACTTAATTCTTTTTAAACAGAAGAAGTTTTTTCAAGTGTCTCTTTCACAGCCCTACTACTTCTAAGTCAAGATTATAACACAGTTCATAATAGAGAAAATTGTACATTACAATATAATATTTGCATTTTAACAATGAAAAATGTAAAAGAGATTTTACCCAACAGGCAAGTAAGAAAAGTAAACAGATGAGCAAGAGCTACACAATATAGAAATTAAATTTTTCAACTTATCTGCCAGGCTTAGCCTCAGCCCTCATCTTTGTGCTACCACAAGACTTCAGAAAAAGAGGTAGGTAGTAGGAAAGTTCATTTCTGCTGTAATTGCATTTCTGTGCATTAAGTGACACCATTTAACAGCATGCAGCAGCTGATCACTGCAGCAAGTTCCTGCATTTTCAAAATACAATTGGAAAAAAAAAAAGGAATAGGAAGGTAGCCCTATTTGCATATATATTTTTACCTTTTGAGGTACTACACTTTGAATTTATGAGCATCTAAAAATGTCAGATGACTGAAAAAACACCTCTAGCACTGATACATAGCTTCTCTCCCAATACCAGATGGCAGAGACAGCAAATAATTAGAATAGCACTCTGAAAATGGGCAGCCCTGCCCACCAGCCTGATAATTTCCTCCAGGTTTGCATTTTCCCTTTTGACAAAACAATGGTTTAGAATCATACCCATGAGGGAAAAAATATAAGCACCATGGCTGAATATACTTTGCTGAAGTAAAAGTCCATGTAGACAGCTATGTTTTCTTTCAAGGCATTGTCTGCACACACAACAATACTGCAGCTCTGTGGTTTTTATTGTTGTTGTTTTCAACAGATAACAATAAAACAAAATGGAAAGAATAAAATAAAATGGAAACATTAAAAGTTCATTTTGCTAGGTTCTTCCTGCATTCACTTTTTCAGCAGGAAGAGTAAATGAGCACTTCCTGTTCTTCAGGCCTGCCCAGTGTAGAACTTCTTTAGTCCTCTTCAAATTACATACTTTAAGCAAAATGCTCTTTAAAATATACTTTAACTTTTGCTTTAGAGATCTTTTCAGCTTAGGAACTTTCAAAAATAGTGCTCCTGGAGGGTTTTTTTTTAATGTTGTCCCTGTTGGTTTTTTTCTTAATAGCCACTACAGCTGCCCACATGCCCCTCCCAGCTTCATCACCATGGGAAGCTGCACCTTCCCCGTGCACTGTGACACCATTTATCCTCTCTTCTTGTAAGAGAACCTCCAAAAGGCAATCTCAGCTGAGTGCAGAAGTATCCTGCAATAAAATTCCCACCTGAAAACAGAAATTCCCTTGAATAATCAAACACAGCATTAAACTTTTCCACAGGAGATGACATGGCAGTTCTAGAAAGCAGTTCTGGACCTCCCACTCTTCCAAATGGAATGGTCACTGATACAGCTCTGGCCAGGGTCCCACAGGTTAAATGCAGTGCTACAAGGGATGCTGGTTTGTTTTCTAGCACAATAATGGCCTGTAAGTCTTCCTTACAAGGCAAATCATAGAATCACAGAATGTTCTGTGTTGGAAGGGACCTTAAAGGTCACCTCATTCCAACCCCCTTGCCATGGGACACCTTCCACTGGAGCAGGTTCCTCAGAGCCCCATCCAGCCTGGCCTTGGATGCTCCCAGGGATGGGGCAGTCACAGCTTCTCTGAGCAACCTGTGCCAGGGCCTCAGCACACTCACAGGGAAGAATTTCTTCCCAATACCCAATTTAAGTCTGCCCTCTGTCAATTTAAAGTCATTTCCCCTTGTTCTGTCACTACACTGCCCTTGTGAAGAGTGCCTCTCCAGCTCTCTTGTGGCCCCTTTAGGCACTGGAAAGCTGCTGAAGGTCCCCCAGACCCTTCTCTTCTCCAGGGGGAATAACCCCATTTCTCAGCCTGTCTTCACAAAGAGGTGCTCCAGCCCTCTGAGCATCTTTGTGGCCTCCTCTGGACTCAACCCAGCAGGTCTGTGCCCTTGTTTTTGCTGGGTGCCCCAGAGCTGGCTGCAGAGCTCCAGGTGGGATCTCAGCAGAGCAGAGCAGAGGGGCAGGGTCCCCTCCCTTGCCCTGCTGCCCACGGTGCTCTGGGTGCAGCGCAGGGCACATTTGGCTCTCTGGGCTGGGAGTGCACATTGCTGGGCCCTGTTGAGCTTCCTATCAGCCAACACCCCCAGTTCCTTCTCCTCAGGGCTGCTCTCAACCCATTGTCAGCCCAGGCTGTGTTTGTGCTGGGCCCAGGGGCAGGACCTTGCTCAGGCCCTGCTGAACTCCATGAGGTTGTCCCAAGTCTGTCCAGGCTGTCAGTGTCCCTCTGGATGGCACCCCTGCCCTGCAGCCTGCCCACTGCAGCACACAGGCTGGTGTTTTTAGCCAACTTGGTGTCCTCCATCCCACTTTGCCCAGGCTCCTCAGGAAAAGCCACTTAACAGAGCAATCTTTATTGTCAAGGTAAGCTATAAATAATCCATTTTTTTCCTCATTAAAACTTGTGAGAATCAGTTCTACCCCCCAACCTAAACAAAACTATCAGGAATAAAAGTAAAGAAATTCTTTTATAGGCAATTTAGGCAGTTGTAGAATTTAAATGCCCAACCTGAAGTAATTTTACTATTAAATAATTTTTCTGTTTACCAATGCAAACAGTTTTATCTTATGATCAGTCACAGAAGTTACCATATAATTTCTTATATTATATACTATTCCCAGTATTTATGCCCTTAGAGTAAAAAGTTGCCTTTTTTTTGAAGAATATAGAGTGAAGAGAAATGCTCTCAAATGTTTAAAATACTTTCTAAAAACCAGCATGTATATAGTTCTGTAGGTTTTACCAGAGGTGTATAATTTTTCAGCATTACGTCTTAATGCCAGTTTCCTGAAGGAGCTTTGACTACAAAAGGCATGAATATATTTTCAAAGGATGATGGATAAATTGGTGGGTGGTAATATAATATATCTTAGGCAGCTGATCAGGGCTTTTTATCCTCTGCCTGTCTTTTAGTTATACACAATTTCAAGATAATTATGGTCTATAAGAATGTCTTTTCCCCTTCCTACTACCAGCAATATTTGTCTTGGTTATAGGTTCAAGAAACTTCCAATCACATCACAAAATTGGAATAGGGCAATTATGGCATCTCAGCAGAGAACTGAACATGCAAATAGACTGACCACACCATATGGATATTAAATGTGAACACAGTATGGACAGTTACTGAATTGCCTTTATGAAATACACCAGCCAGTTAGATACTAGCTGTGGAATATATTGAATCCATACTTGAATTTTACAAAATAAAACCCAAGCATAGCATGCAATTCAGGTTCATCCATGTCTGTGTTACCTTTCCAGTAAAGAATACAGTCCACAATCAGATACTGAAAATAAATTAATTACTAATCTCATTAAATAAAGTGCCATGGTATTCAGTGGTCAGATATACTATATTAAAATAACAACTTGGTGGAGTCATCCAAATCCCAAGCAGCTCATTTTTATGACAGGAGAGGTCTTCTTGAAGCGCCTGAAGGTGAGTGTTACTTCACTGACACAATACAAATCAGAGAAATTAACTCTGCTGTGCCTTGTCTGCTAAACAAAGGAAGTGTTGATTGGCCAAGGTGAGAGTAAACAGCTCAGGCAAGAATATTGTTGGATACACAAGGACACAAAGGGAACAAGAAATCAAAACAGGATTATGTTTTCCTCAACCTTCCTGCAGCAATATTGTCCCTCCATTTATAGTCCCTTACAGTAGCACCACCATGGAGTTACAACAAAGGGATGCAGCATTCCTGCCTAGTGTCCACCCCTGAAAATTAAGAAGGAAAATGATTCCATATCAGACAACAGAGCTGGATAAGGCACATCAAACCAACTGAGCCCAAACTCTCAGTGGTACGAGATGTATGGCAGATGTGTGTAACAATGTCTGTTGGTTATCTCAGATAAAGGAGGGAGAAAAAACAGGACAGGCTATGAACAGCTGAACCAAAGGTGAAGGAAAGAAAAATAGAATCTGCAGTAGCTGCTCCATTTGAAGAAAATTTAACACAATGCAATAAAAGTACTAATTTGGATAATTCAAACTCAATGAGGAAAACAACTGTAACTATTGTGTTGTATTGTCAAGGAGTCAGTAGTTGATTATCAGTTATTTAAAACCAGTTAACTAAAAAAATATAGCACATTCTTATGTAATTCATACTTGAAAATCCAATTTTAACCTGTTTCTTTTACCTTTATTCTAAACCACAAGTGAGAAAAAATTTCACCCTTAAATGAACCTTCTTTAGGTTCAAGAACATTAAAAAATTGATTTTTCACAACCACAATAATCTAATTTCATTACGAATATACTTTTTCCTGAATACTGAAGATAATATTCAATAGGTAAGGCATAGAATTTACCACCTCTAGGTAGGAAAACAGAAGAGCAATCATTTTGTCCAGAAATAGTCTCTGAAGACACTTAAGGAAATAGCCAGACTTCACTTGATGCAGAAGTAATCAGTAAATTATATGTTACTTCTGATATTAGGAAAACGCAGCCTTAGAAAGACATAAAATATTTAATGAAATTTTGTAAGATTATCCTCACACTTCAGCATTTTTTGCACTGTTGATCAGGCTTTTTCCCTTATGTAATTTTCTCATAACCAAAACTATCAGTGTTTGATTGGGAGTCCACTGAAGTCTGAAGGGATCCTTGCTGTATGACCTGATGCAAAGCTGACCATGCTCCCTAGCACAGAAAAGGGAAATGTAAGTGTAAAGGAAATTGTAAAAATGTTAAATGATGTTTTTACTTTCTACAGGAAACTACAATAAATACCCACACAAACTCTACACTGTTTCTACCACAACATACTGGAAGTAGCTTAACTACTCTTCCTCCTGGGCAAGAGGAAACTGTCAGCAGTTGGGTTTACTGAAACCATTCCACTAAGCCAGCCAGGCTGTCTGCTTTTCATCCATAACCAAAATAAAGAATAAACAGGTTCCAAGCCTGATCTAGCCTCGGGAGGATCTTACTCCATTGTCCATAGATTGGAGGTAGAGACCTGAATTTAATTCCCAAATCTGGCTGGTGTAAACACCCATGTACTTCCCAACACATTCATTAATTAACGTGTAACACCCAAGATTAATTCATTTGTTGCCACACAATATATACAATTTAAAATGCATATTAATTCATCAAGAGATTACAGGTTTACTTATGAAAAGCAATGGGTCTGTCTTACCTTCAAAATATTGTCAGGATGCTCTTTGGCAGAAGCAACAAACAGGTCATGTCCACAGACAATTCCCTCTGCGAGGAAATACTTGAACAACAAATTGGAGTAAAGGCCATATTTATCCTCCTCTGTGAAAACAAGAATGGTTGGATTTTTATTTTTTTTTTCTTTGTTTTCTGTTAGATAAATTGCCCACCTGTAGTAGGTTCACAACACTGTAAAAGGCCTCTTTGGGTCTATCTCCTGGAGTATGTAATGTACAACAGAGATCAAAGGTAAAACAGGACTCCAAAGCTTTTAAAATAATGCTTGATAATACTGTATCTCTAATTTTTCAAGCCAGAGGAAGAGTTGTCAATCAGGCATGAGATTCTAAGATATGGATGGCATACAGCAAGAATGCTACATTCCTTACAAGGCTTCCTCCAAGTATCAACTAAGAGGGCTGAATTTATAAATTAATGGAAAGGGAGTCCTCAATTTAGGAGAACTATGTCAATATTGACATCCTTAGTGCTTAAAACTTGCTTAAAATATTTGCTACCTGATGCTTTTCAAAATTCAGCCAAATTTGGCATGCTAAACCTATAGAGAGGTAACATTCAGAATAGAGACATTCTTATGTCTGCACTTCTTCCAAAGCTGTGAAAACTACAAAAACCAAATGGATATACTGAAAAAACCAAACAAAGAGCAATGCTGTTTTTGAAACCTAACCAGAGCAAAATCAGAACAAATTCCAAAGTTTCGTGAATTTACAGTTTAAGCAGTGAGACAATATTTGTTAGCAGACATTGTGAACACTGGCTCACTGAAATGAAAATACAAACTCTGACTCCAAAAGACCAGCATTTCCTTCAGCTTCCCTGGTGCAAGTTAAGTGTCAGACATTACCAGAATTAGGAAGTCTTAATGAACTCATACAATTAAAACTTAGCATAACTTCAAGCTATGGGAAGTGGATGCATGCACAACAACTGAAATCTGAACCACCTCTGATGTTCTTTATTTGTAGGAAATACCAACAACAGCAGTGTAAATGCTTTTTATGGGTTTTTTGGGAGAAAAGTAAATGTGCTGCATTAGGTTTTAATTTTTTATCTCTTAATCTGGCAGCTGGAAGACAACACACAGGGATGTTGAGGCAGAAAAATAGAGAGTATTTCCTTATACAGAACCAACAAGACTCAATCCATTCGTTGGAAAATATTTCCTAACTACACATATGAAATAGCAAAATTAAAAATAACAAACCAGTAACAAAGAGAGAAAATAAAAATGTTGTCACTCATCTCCAACTTGCAAAAAACAGTAAAAGGGAAAATCAAAATACTCTGACTTTGACATGTGCCAGAACCAAAACAAGTCAATGGAGTGAAGGAGAAAAGGAAAGAAGGAAAGTGTATATCCATAAAGGAAAAAGAAAACTAATAGCAATGGGGAAACTTAAGAAAAAAATCACAGGAAAGTACTGTTGGACTGCTGCACTTCTAATATCTTGCACTGATACTTTCAGTGCTTAGATTAACAAGAAATTCAAACCACAAGTATTCAAAACTACTGGAAAAAAACCCCAGTTTTCCAACAGCCAACTTCCATGGGATATGAGGCAAAACAGAATTTCCTGCTTTTTAAAATTTTACTTTCAAATTCAGTATTTGGGATAGTAGAGTCACTAGAAGTCACTCTAAAGCAGTAGCTCAAAACAGAGAAAAAGGTTTCATAATCCAGTCACTAAGACAGGAAGTTACATAAAACTGGATATCCAAATAAGCCAAAGGGAACACAATAATTACAACACGTTTACTACTAGTACTAGCCACTCTGCAGTTTGTTGTGGAGTCTTAGGATTTTAAGAATTTAAACTGTATTAACAGAACTTACCTTTGATACTGTTGACCTGCTTAGGAGGCCCTATCAGCCTTCATTGTACTTGCAATAACACACTGATTGTTTGGTTTGTTTTTTTTTAAAATAATGGTCTTGTGACAAATATGGACAGTTCTGAATCATAAGAAAAACCACAGGACTGACAAAAGCTTACTGGTGACAGTACTGGGTTCCTTGTCAAAATTCCATCAGGGCAGATTTCCAAAAGAATTACAAACTGCAACCTACTTGAGAATTTGGAGCTTTTAATGAAATATTAGATACAGTTTACTCTTGCACCCTTATATAAAGCCATTAACAGTGTTACTGAAGACCTGAATTCCTACTAACTCAGTGATGGGACTGAGGATGTAGATCCATGTATGAGACTGAGATAGACACAAGACTCAGATAAAACTGAAACACTACCACTGCAGAAACAAAAGGCAGAACTGACACTACCTAAGGTTTTGAAGAAGTATTACTGTACTGTAAATACAATCTTTGTAGCCTGCTTAAATCTTAAACTGTTTCAAGTGGAAAATAAAACCCCTATGCTGAGTATGTGTCCCTTGTAACTGCAGTCCAGAAAACAGACAGCTCCTGCCCCCTCAAACCTTGGCTCTCTCAGTTATTCATGCTGGGGTTGCTTACTGCATTATCATCAATAATATATTATTCACAGTATATTGATTTCCACGTGCTGATCTCCACCTATGAAGCTCCCAATTTAAGAACCAAAGACCTCTAGAAATCGAAGTGGCAGCATGAGATCTACTTTTTTATTTTTTTTTTTTAATTGTCTGAGCTATCTGGAAGAAGACACCAAGATCCCCCTGTAACCACATCACTGTGGCAGATGTCACTGGAGGGAGACAATTTTGTTAGATCTCTCTCCCTTTGAACAAAAGAGGAAAAAGAACGTTTGTCAGGCATTCTGGAAGGATCCCCAGCTGTAACATTTACATCATCCTTGAACGAAAAATCTTGGGTTCTCAATTTTTATCTACAGGTTAAAGTTCACCTTCTTCACCATCTGAGGCACAGAAAGACTGAGTTGATATGTACTTAACTGACATTTAATGGAATATAAGAAAATACCTCATTTAATCCAAATGTTTTATGGATGCTTGAGTCTCTGTGTACAACTATATAGACAGTCTTTCTGGATCATCATTTTTGATACTAATTACTCCTTAGAAAGTAAAGAACATACCCAATTTTTTGTGCCAAACATAACACAAAAACTCCATAAACCATGGATAAATACAAGAAATCATATGTGTTAGTGATTATTTAACTAAGCTAAGAAGAAATACAGCTGTAAATAGTTAAGAAGGATTTTTCTCAAATTTTATTTGAAATGCTGAAATGTTAAAACATATTGTTTTAAAATAAAGAAAATAAAGAAATAAAGCAGCGAAGAACAGGGATATAAACCCTTTAACTGACTTATACAAGATAATTAATTTTGTTGACTCACTGATTTATTTGTAATAGAACAGGACTAGAGAGGTTCTTACACTGGCATACCTTCCTAAACGTATTTTGGAAACCAATGACGACTGTTCAAGTCAGCAAATTAAAAACACATTCAGTGTAAGGACATATCATTTTAACATAAGCCTTTCTTCTTAAATTGATTTTCATAAGAGTAAACTTACAGTAAAAGAAGTAAATTAAGAATTGGAGAGTGATCTAAATATAACCCACCTCATAGTCTCCCTACAGTACTCTAAGGATTAGATGTGTCTCAGAAAGCCTTTACAAACGGAGTATCTGGAATTGTTAAAGTCAATGCATCTGTAAGAATCCCTCAGTTCTTCAATTTGTCAGATAGAGGATGCTTTTTATTGATTCATTTCTAGGTCAGTAAACTTTTGTGGTATTCAAAAGATCTAAAGTGCATCCATATGGGGCTTTTCTGATAGCATCCATTGTACCCTGGCTTCAATAGTTACGTTACTATTCAAACCCAAAGGAGTACAGCTTTCTTCTTGTAAATAAACAAATAAATCAGTTAGCACAGGTACTTCAGCAGCTCACTGATTGCTTTCATAGAACTCCCAGAACGAAATACTTTCCTGATAATGCTTGGACTGAGCATTTGAATGGCTAGGATAAATTTTCAACTCTTACTTTCATCTTTCCAAAGGAACTACCTTCACTCAGTACTTGCAGGAACTAACACTTCAAATCATTTTAGTCAGTATTTCAGACCAAATCTTTAGTCTCAGCCTCCACACTAAAGAGCTGCCCCGTCAGCAGCCTTCATTGTGAACTTCACTCTCAGCTACTAAGGCACATAAACAAATAAGACTCTTGCAGCTGCAGCCCCTTTTCTGGGTCCAGTCACTGCGAGTCACACGGCGCTGCGGAGCTTTCCCCGATTCTTTTGGAACAAAGAGTGTTCTCCAGCTAAGTAGCAGGTGAGCAACTAGTGAAGCGTGAAACCATACAAAGAAAAGAGATTATTTACCTAGAAGTTATGCATATTGTCTCCAGGACAAAAGCACTTCTGATCCTACAGATAAGGACATAAATAAAATAGTCTATTGTGATGGTTACCCGTTGGTCTCTTTCCAGATGAGCGTGCTTTCAGGGCTGAAACAGTCACGGAGAAAGAGCAGCATTGTCACTGTGGGCACAGGGAATTCCAACATAGAACCTTGCTGAACACTAAGGATAAAGACCAATCCCTATTTATGGGTCTTTTCAGCACTGCACTGGACAGGCTATCAAATACACAAGGGACATTCTGCACACCTTTGTGCACGGACTCTCTGTAGCTGCTACTCAAAGAAATGTGTGGGTCGTAGAGTTAGGTATAGAATCTTAAGGCTTCTATCTAAGGCACAGAAAACAAAAGAGAGCAGATATGTGTGAGGCACTGTAAAAATGTAATTTATTTGAAAATTAAGGAAGCAAATCTAATTCTAGAAATTGATATGTAACCATGTGACCTTAAGGAAAAACTCTCTCTGCACAGAGGCATTCATGTTCCTAGAGGGGGATGCAGAACAAGCACTAGAACTGGAAGAGGAATTAAAAGTCAGGAACAAAATCCACTGTAAGGTAACAAGTATCATCTCTGTAAATACTGTATTTATAACCCCTGACTTTCAAACATCACTATATTAAACAGCATGAAGGTCTTTGAAAAACTCCAGTGGTCATTTGTGGGATAATTGCTTAAAATTATAAGAGCTGTAAGAGGAAAGAATAAGCCTGCAACGATGTAATGTACAGATGGCTTATTTTTTTTTCTCTGTACAAAGTCTAGACAGGTTGCCCTAAAGCTGCCAAAAGCCTGTCATAGCCTATCAGTATTGATAATTTTTTTACTAGATAGATGGTTCTACACTGTGGTCCTGTGACCTAAGGTGTGTCTTTCTCTAGCTATGAAACATCTCCCTAAATTGCTGCAGGTTATAAAACGAGATTATTTTAATAATCTGAAATTCCATTTAAAAGATACTTTTCTAATGTCCACATTCACTAAGCTTGAGGGGATATACTTTGTGTCACTTGCATTTAATTAGCACATGCCAAACCAGAGTTGTCAAACATATAAGTTACAATATTTGGCATTTGGCCATACTTCAGGAAGGTGAATTCTGCTAACTGGTATTTTGTAGAATTATATGTAGCAAATCACCGTTTTGTTCCTCTCTTGAGATTATCTTTTTCAGCTTTAAAAAGATGATAAATTCAATTATATTGACAAGTGAAGAGAGCTCTTACCAGTCAGGTTAAATAGCATGCCTAACAAAAATAATAGTAGCTAATGAAAGTAGCTGAAACTGCTGCAAGGCTTGGAATGTACAAGTATAGACCTGTTTTTCACCAGACAACTTTAACTTTTAATAACTGACCTCAGCTACCAACAAAACCCCTCCTACTGATAATCTTTAAAACATTTAGCTGTCAGTGACCTTGTCAAAACTGGGGCTTCTAAAGGTAAGCAAGAATAGGTTCTTACAGGGTGCCCAGGACACATCTACTGAGGGTGCTGTAGCTCACTATGCAGAACATGTTATATAAACAAAGCTTACATTTAAAACCAAAATAACATCCTCCTGCAGACTCCTCCTGGGCTGGCAAAACACACTTGCAATATCTTGAAGTACATTGGAGTGGAGAGGGGAACGAGTGAGTGAGCTTATTTGACTTGTTTGTTTTGAAAAGGGAGACTCCTCTGAGAAGCTGGCTGAGATAAAACCACAAACGTGTGGTCTCACATTCATACTGAACAAGCTGCTTTGATGGGGTTCCACATCAGAATGCTTCTGAGAAAGCCACTACTGTAAAAGGTTTTTTAAACAAAAGTACCATTTAAAAATCCTAATTCTTGTTGGATGAACAGACCCCAGGAAGCTTCAAGCTGCTCTGGTAGGTAGGGTCTTCCATGAGAATACCATGTGCTTCAACTCACTAATTTTCATATAATTAAAACACTGCCAAAAAAATATATGATAAAATTAGGTTCAACTGAAAATCACAGTGCTCTTTATAATGAATTGAGTTTAAAAAACTTGTACACTTACATTTCAAACAATATTTTACAGTCTTATCAAGTAACCTGTGCCATTACTACATCTTCAGAACACAACAGTTAAAATAAATATTTTAATACGCTGAATCTACTATTATTTGGTTAAATTAACCAAGATAATGCATCAAATAATGAAGATGAGCACTTAATTTGCAAAGGGAGCTAAGCTAAAAGTAATGCAATTTATTCTCGCCTTAGAGAATGTTGAAGGAAGGGGGAAGAATTTAACCTTTTTATAACACTTGGAGTACAACACAGAAAGATCTTCCTAGGAGGTTTATCACTGACAGCTTCAATCCTGATAATATTAAGCTTGCCTAGACTAATCTCATGACAGAATTTCTTGGTATGCTGACAGGATAATCTACCAGTGCCATTACAGTGTTACCCGCACCAACTTTAAAAAATTAGTCTCCAAATTTTTAGACTAATGAGTCACGAATAAATACAGTTCCTGCTTTAAGACTTTTTGTATATAATTACACCTTTCAAAATAACATATGGTAAGTCTCATTTGGGAAAAAAAAAATTATGTTTCCAGATCTAAAAGAGACATTCTCATTTGGGTTTCTGTCGAGATGTTTCATATCAGATCACAAACACACGACCAACACAGGGAATAAGCAAACTAAAACCTACCACTGAGTATGGCCAGATATGCACCAGAGGAAACAAAATTCAGGTAAAAATCCTTTCAAGAAAAATCTTCCATTGAGCCAGCAGCATCCACATGACTGTTCTCCACATCCACAACATCCTGTGGTGAAATATTGCACTACTTCTCTCAATTAATGATAATTTTCCTGCTAGTAGGTTCATTGGATTCCACCCAGTCTGTCTACTGGAAAGAGCAGTGAATATTGTAATGGAAAGACAAAATTAATCTAGTCTCACAATCTCTGATTTATGTAAATTATAATTGGTTCTAATTTTTTTTTCCTTCTTCCTTTACCACAGCAAGATAGCAGCTCTTCTCAAACTGAAAATAGTGGGAATTAGGTAATGTCAGTTATTTTTTTCTGGCAAGCAACTATTCAAATTACTTAATCTGCACCACGCCATACGCTAATTTATATACTTTTTGTAAAAAATCAACGTTTTCTAAGACTCAGTGACACATCAACAACTGTCTCTAATGGATAAAATGCAGAAATAAAGACCAGCCTTGAAATAACAACAAGCTACAGTGAGAGCAATTACCTTGCTCAGTGGCAAACAGAAAATTTTATTCAGTCCCTAGTGCAGGTTACGTGAGCCCTATAGCAACAGAAAGTAACATGCTGTAATTCTAATAGTGGCTAAAAGAGATTTCAAGTAAGTGTTCCCCAAAATCCCACTGTTTGGTTCTTTGGTGTTAAGACCAATTTTTGAATTGTAACAATTCAAAACACGTAACGAAAACTCTAGACACAAATTCAGTTTCCCAAGCAATGGCTGTCTTTCCACAGGGGAAGTAAACACAGATAAAATATCAAGACCACAACATTTTCATTCCTTTTAGAAAATGAATGAAAATTACTGATTAAGTCCATCCCAAGGCTGAAAAGCCACACTCTGAAGAGCTTCTGTTGCTTTCTAGAGACAAGCAGGTTCTTAAAACACTACAGACACAACTTCTTTGAAACCACCCAAATCACCCAGGCATGTGCCAGTCTGCTTTGTTCCCAGGCAAGGCTGAAATCTAGTCACTGTGCTCAATGATGAGAGTCATGAGATTCAAGTGCTCCTTAAGGGTGGACATTAATACAAGAACTCTTAATTTTTCTGCTGGTTTTGAGTCAACTCAGTCAAACAGAAAGGAAAGCTGGAGACCTCAGCTGCAATGGAGACATGGTCCCAGAGAGTTGCACTGTGGTCTGTAAAGGGAATTTTGGGGTAACCTATTTAACCATCTCAGTGTGCCTCATCCACACCTGACAGAAAGCAGACTTCCATCACCTTGCTCTCAGATGATTCTGGCAACCAAAAGATTGAAAGGTTCTGCACTGGACATCTTCCTCAGATGGCCAAACTTAAACAAACCCCTTCTTGATGACACACAGTTTGGATCTAACAGCACTTTACAAAATCTTAACTAATTTGTCTGCTTTGTTAATGAGCCCTGGAATGTGCTAAACGCCCTGTTTTCAAACAGAATTCTGGGGTGGTGGTGGGTACTCAAGCCTGTCTAAAATTAAGGTTTTGATTCACCTCCAGTAATTCTTGAGATAGACACTAGTCCATTCTGAAGGCTACACAAAGTGAAGGAAGCTGAGAGTTATAGTTTCTTAGAGCCTGACTTCAAAAAGACAGTGAGAAGAGAGGTTGTTTAATGAATACATTAAAGAGTGAAACACTTCAGAACATGCTTTAAGTATCTATATATTCTATACTAACCAATAAGAAGAAGGGTTCCAACAGCTACGCCTCCACCTGGAAACAAAACAAAATGAAGAATAAAGTAAGACTACATTTTAATACCATGTTAGAGAACAATTAACTTTTCTTAGTTTATAAGTCAAAGAAAGGTGATAACGGGGAATTTAAAAATATAAAAGTGAACAACATTTTAATTACCTTTGCAATACTTACTACAATTCTCTATTATGAAATAATTACACATTACATGTAATTATATACTGCACATTACAATTACTTTCACAATATACTGTACTATCATCATTGTGGTGAAAAGATCCTGCAGAGCTCGACGCAACCACGCTCAACTACTGCAGTGGTGATGTGTGGTCTGAGCCAGCAGATTTTTACTGGGATGACTCAAGTGAGTAAACATTCACCAAACTGAATGAATATTAATCACTGTCAAGTGATAGTCCTTTGTATCAGGAAGGATGGAAGCTAAGTGACCTACTAAGATTTTAGCAGATTTTAGCAAACTCCCACCCAAGTCTTTGAGGCAAAATCCTGGCTCCAGTGTTTATCTTACTGCTGAGAACTGACATGGCAGCAAGACTTCCACCCATTGAAATCTGGACTGAGAGATCACAAATGTCACAACACACACCATGAAAAAACATTCACTATTGAAGACATTGAAGTCCTTTAGAGTAGGTCTTGGATATAACAACTCCATGAATTCCTTTACCAGGACGGTGAAAGAAGAACCCATTTTATTTTAGGGAAAGAGTACACTGATTTATAATCTGAATTCCAAGAATTACAATAGTGGAATTGAAATCAGACCTGAAATCAGACTAATTTTTTTTAACAATTATATAAGACTGAGACAGGAAAGCTAAAATCCCTGGAAGTGTTCAAACGGCCACATGTAACCAGCTTTATGAAGTGTTTTGCATGGAAACTGCAGGATGTTGTCTGCAATTTTGTACTGTTGTAAAACCAAGTCAGGAACAAACTAATTGATGAACCTGATCAGCACAGTATGCAAAGCTCCAGAAGTCAATTCTGGACTGCACAAATGAACTCCAGTGAACAGGATCTTTCATTTTATACACTTGTAAGAGCTCAGCAAACTCCACTAGAAACTGATTCCAATATGAGTTGGATCAACTTCTTAATCCTCAGCTCTGCTAGTGGGACTACAGGTGCCTGCAGTATCTGTAACCTTGCTGTATAGCCAGAAGGAAGAGAAAAGGCAAATTGCTCTCCCATAGGCCAAAAAGTGCTAATATGGTTGCATAACAGCACCTGAAGTAAAACCAGGACAGGATCACTTTGCCATCATGCCATGATGCACCACAAGTTGGGCAGTACTTGGCAGTGGAAATGTTTAATCAGCTACTAATTTCACAGTTACAGAGAAGCAGATGTTCCAAGCTAAACTCCTGAGTGAAGATGTACAAATGCCTCAATATCTACAGCAAGCTGATCAGGTAATCAAGCATTTTCTAGATATTAAAAAAAAAACCAAAAAACAAAAACCAATTTTAATGCTATTCCTCAGAAAGTTAAAATCACTCATGAAATCCCCATGTTCTAAGCCAATGATTTTTGTTCCATTTATTTGTTCAGGAGATAAATGAATGCAAACGAACCCAAAAGATGTACCACAGGGGAAAGAAAGAAAAAAAAAAAAAAAAAAGACCAAAATCTGAAATCATACTGATGTTTGATACAAAGTACGCTTCCAAGTTTCAATGCATTTAATTGCTCAGGGAGACAACACACAGGTTACTAACAACAGTTGCTCAAAATGAACACAGAACTCAAAATGTTCTATACACCCCATAGTAAAGAAAAGCTTAAAATGTTGAGATTTTACCAAATCCTAAGTTGACACAGAAAACACGATGAAAGCAGCCATAAGTAATGTATTACCTCATGGCAGTAAGGACTCTAAAACCTTGGTTAGAAAAAAGTTCTCTTGTAGCCACGACAGGAGTAGTGTCTCTTCTGCTTTTACAGTGAATTTGTTTGTCAAACAGTGCAGCCAAATTTTTCTCAAGCTGTACTTCCAGATCATCAATGGTACTGTTTCTACAAGCCAGAGCTGTAACACACATGCACATACTCTGGTTGCTAAAGGCAAACCCAGGTCAGAGCATTGTCTTTACCTTATTAGATGTAGTGAGTGGTTTGAACAAGTGTCTTCTGTCAGAGGGAATGCAAAACTATTGCAGTTACCATGGTTACACCTTCATATTACAACAAGCAACAATACTAGTATATTAAACAAAAGACAACAGGAAAAAATAGCAGGAATGCTGATGGAATCAAAAGGAAGAGGCAAAATCTTTAAGTTTCCCAAGAAAGCCGCTGTGAACTTATTATCCTTCCTGATTTTGCTATTTTAGTTTTTCTTTGCCAGTGTCTAAGGCAGCAGCATATATAAACACCTAAGCAAGACTTTTAACTTTCCACATTGCTAGTTAAGATTTCAGATCTTATGGAGAGAAGCACAACAAACCTTGCAAGCTGAAAGTGTCCAGCTTGTTTTCAAAGCTTATCCCTGACCTTTTTTTCCCCACCAGCCTGAAACAAAGCACTCAATACCAGGCATGTGATGGCTATATTACACAATAGTTGCAGCTCATTGCAGAGAACTGCTCTGGCACACATCAGCCGTATATGGCCCATAAACCTTGAAAGTAAACTTGCATATAAAGTCTGGAAGTGCAGAGTGCCCTGATGGTAACGCAGCATTTGAAATCCACCATTTATCTACCACTTCTCTTTCAAAGGAAACTCACTCCTTTAGAGTGACCCACAACAATGCAACAATCAGCCAGCAGCTGTAGGGTGAAAGAAACTCCTCCTTGGATTCTTTGCCTTTCCCTCTCTTCAGAATCTCCTTGTTAGAGCTGTGTGTGGTAACACCATACTTTCCCTCACTCACCCACAAGCTGTACCTTCATGTCTGGCAAATAATTCTGTATGTGGATTACAGATTCTGAACACAGTAAACTTAAATTCAGGTCCAAGCCAGAGAGCTACAAGACTGCCTAGTGACTGTTACAAAGTATGTCTATGAAAATACCAGACTAAAAGAGTTCCTAGCAACTTCCATTGGGAATTTATAAAAAAAAAAAAAAAAAAAAAAAGAGATTGTCCTCAGTCCTTGGTGACAATAAAAATGAAACATTTTTACAGTCAATTATTTAACTGCTAGTGGGCAAGACAAAAGAAGAAAGGCACCAATATTCTTTCAGAAACACATAAACAGCATTCTGCAACACATCTGTGAAGCATTTCCACACCCAGAAAAAAGGCCACAAAGCATAAGAAGCCAACACTCCAGTCAACAGCACATCAGAGGCTCAGCCAGATGCTCAAAGGAGGTTCCCTTTACTCAGCACTCACCAGAGCACACCTGGAACATGAGGCCCAGGTGACTTTGAGCCCTCTGCTCAAGAAAGAATGAAGATAAACTGAAGTGAGTCCAGGGAGGGGAATGGAAATGGGGCAACAGATTCAAGAGAAGGGGCTGAAGGAAATGGGCTTGTTCAGCCTGGAGAAGAGAGGAAAACCTGGAGGCCCTGGGGTGGCACCCAAGAGAAGCTACTGGCACACAGCTGAGCTCTTTACTGAGGTGCAGTGGGAGGGCAACAAGCAACAAATGGGAGCTGAAACAGGGGAGGCTCCCAGTGGATACAAGGAAAAAGAAAATCCCCTACAAAAATAATTAAGCATTGGACTGGGTTATCCTGAGGTGCTGCAGAATCTCTGCCACTGCAGATTTCCAAGACTGCACTGGACAAAGCCCTGAGCAATCAGCTCTGAATTCAGAGCTGAGCCTGCTTTAAGGCTGCAGAGGAGAAATTCTGGAGGGCCCTCCTCAGTCTCCAAAATCAGCGATTCTGTACAGGTTCACCCAGCTGGAGGTCTGTTCCAACAATGCCTGGCATCAGTGGAAACTTTATTACAGTCAGCATGAGTCTTTCCTGGCCTACCCACCCAGCCTCCAAAATTCAGGGATTTAAGGGCTAGGAGGTTACCCAAGGTTTGACATAGGAACATAGAGTCCAGGTTTTCAGAGATGCCACAACCCAAAAAAACCCATCTAAAAGTACTTTCCAAATCTGCAGTTCCTAGAGGCAAGGAATTTCCTTGAGGTTCAAGTATAAATATTAGTAAGCCCAGGAAATTATGAAATACTTAAAAGACAAGGAAAATGTAGAAGGGATCCTGGGTTTATTGGAAGTGTCCTCAGTTTCCATAACAAACCACTAATTGTGCTAGCAGGTGCCTAGAATTTTAGGAGACTGCCACCACGGGAGCTGTCTGCAACTTCTGAGCCATGCTGTGCAAACCCCACTGTTTCTGAAAGGGAATATGAACTGGAATATTCATTTCAAACCTGCTCCTCATGCAATTAAAAGGCTTCACAAATTACACTCACTTAATGAAGTATTTCTCCCTCAAGCAGGAAGAGCTTCCTCCACAATGATCCTAATCCCTGATGGAAGTGCAGGCACACACACAGAATTATATACAGCCTGCAAAAAGTCCTTTATACAATGGATGCAACTTTCATGTTAACATTAATCATACTGAGTATCCCCAGAGAGAAACGTGGCATAATCTGTGTGCTCCAAGGAGGAATGAGCTAAAATCAGGCCATCCTCACCTAAAAGCCCCAGGTATGTTCATTAAAGATGCGCTGTGAAGAGCCAGAGGCTCGCAGAGCCCCGGTGCACACAGATAAACCACACGCTGGTTATACCAGCGAACCAATCAGTTCCCAACCCAAGGGAAAGCGCCAGCTCGTCACACGGATGGAACAGCAACAGATGAGTCCATCCCACACCCTGACAGCGACAGCAGGCAAAGGCAGAGCCCCCGCCCGCCCAGCCGGCCTCACAGCAGCGCGATTCATCTACGCGGGGCACTCGGACGATGGAGCTGCGGCGAGCACGGCGGAAAAGACGCGCTGACAACCAAGCCCAAACACATTCCATCGGCTGCCCCAGCGGAGAACCCGAGCCAGCCGCCCTTCCTGCAGCACAGGCGGCTTCTCCAAGGCGAAGCCCTGGCAGCCCTGGCTGTGCCGGGGTGAGAGGCGCCGGCAGCGCGCTGCTGCCGGGTCAATCCACGGAGAGCCCTGCTCCCCGGCACACGGCTCCTCCAAAAGCTCCAGGCGGCAAACACGCCCTGCCTCGCCCCGTCCTCCTTCCCCTGCCGCCCTCCCCCCAAGCCCCGGGGCTGCGGGGAGGAAGGAGAAGCCAGCGGGAGCAGCCGCGGGCTGACGGAAGGCCAAGGGCAGGCAGGGCCTGGCTAAGGGGAGGGCGGCGGGGGCGCAGCACCGGGTCCCAGTCCCGCTCCCACCAACCTAGCACACAGTCCAGGGAGGGCAGCCCGCTGGAGAGCAGCAGCTGCCCGTGGCGCAGCGAGGGCCGAGTGCCCGGCAGGGCGGGCGGCCGGGGCCCGGCTTTGCGCTGGAAGCTGCTGCGGCCCCGCGCCCCGCCGGCCGCCGCCATGTCGGGGCCGGGCAGCCACCGCCGCCGGGCGCGCTGCGCCCGCGCTCCGCCAATGAGGGAGCGGCTCGGGGAGCCGCCGCCCAATGGCAGCCCGCGTTGTTGGCACGTGCCGAGGCAGGGGGCGGGGACGGGCTGAGGGGCCCGGCGGCGAGCGGGGAGGTGAGAGCGGGGTCGCGACACGGGGGGGGACCGGCGGGGAACGGGGCTGCTCCGGGGCTGAGGGCGCCGGCAGCGGGCACCGACCGGCCTGGGGAGGGGCGGGGAGTGCGGGCAGTGCTCTACGGGTACTGTGGAGGGGACACCCCGCTTGTCCCGCGGGTGCCCGGGGTGTCTGTAGGGCCGGGCGTGCGGCGGGCCGTGAGCGGACGGGCTGGCCTGTGTTGGGCATAAGCCCCTTGGAGAAGAGCCTGGAAGGGAAAAGTACTTGTAAAAGGTCTCTACGTAACTGCGTGTGACATAATGTGTTTGGGGTCCCTGCTTGTTTGTACGTGGCCACGGGTCTGTAGCAAGAAGCGTCTGGTTTAAATGCCTGAACTTGGGAGCGAAATCTTGCATCAGCGTGATGGCCCTGCATCAAGACGTGTGGTAGAAAAAGTTAAAAGACATTAAAATCCTTTGACAAATCCCGGTATGTTTGCTTTGTCAGTCAACGCTTTATGTTCTGCTACTGTGAAAGCAGGGGAAGCCCCTGTCAGTATGTAGAACAGCCACGATCACAGGTATTTTTATATTTGTTTTTCATCTGTTGCTGATTCAGATGCATCCCAAGCTGCTTGAAGACACTTGTACGCAGCAGAATATGAAAAGGAAGCTTTAATGCTATAATCCCTCACTCTCACCCTTTAATTCCAATGAATAATGTTTACTGTTGTTCTAAGCCAAATTTTTGATCACCCGTGGTTCTTGAGTCTGTTTTTAATAGAGGAGAAAAAAAAAATCCTCACGTTAAGTATGAGCAGCGTGAAAGAGCAACAATATGTGGGCAGCCTTGAACCTCAAGAGTTTTTCGTGTCCAATTCAAATTCAGGAGCATGAATTTTCAGTATGATGCCTCCCTAGCTGGGGAAATGATGTTCTTTTTGCTGCTGGCCAAGCTTCTTCAGCAGCTCAAGATCTTTTATCAGGAGCATCAAGAGGTGGTCTTAGTGTTCTGTATTCTCTGCTAAACTGTGAAGTACTAAATAATACTTGAAGTATAGATTATTGTTTAGTGAAAGTTGGAGGTATCTGTCTGTGGAGGAGAAAATGAAAGGAGGTTGGAAACCATGGCAAGAAATAAATATAGCTGTTTAATTTCACTTCTGTAATGTGTGACCAGTGAGGTGTGAATATCTGGAATAGGAAACTCCAACAAAAGAAAAGACCCAAAGCATAATTCACAAGTCTTTTGAAAGGTTTGGGCACCTGTTTGTGTCAGTGGGATCCTGTGGTGTAAATTCTGTCTAACTGAGGAGGAGGCTGAAACCTAGAGAGAGGTCTGCACTTTTTAAACATCTCAGTAACTCTGCCATTCCTTACTGCACTGCCACCCTGGAGCCCAAACCCCAAATGTTCAGCTGAGAGTGCTTGCAGGTGTGTGTAACACTACAATTGCAGGGTGCCTGTTGGAGCACGTTGTTGCAGAAGCTCGTAACCCAGTGGTAAGAATAGCTTTGATAAGGCACTGCTTACCTGTCAGAAAGACAATCACGTGATAAACTGCATGTGCTCAGTCCCTGTGATGGTTTTATCCCATGCCAAGCAGTACCTTTTCTTTTCTTACTTCATTAACAAAAGTATTTCCCTGCTTTATTTATTTTTTAATTAAAATACACTATGATAGGTTGTCTTAACTTCACAGGGGAGGTGTAAACATACATCCAGGGCTGAGCCCTCTCTTTTGTTCTTTCACTTACTACTTGCCTAACATGTACGGTTTTTAAATACTTTTTTACCCTCATTTTCCTACTGGGCAGTTAAAATTGGAGGCTAAATAATTATTTCTTTTTTTTTTTTTCCTTCTCTTTCCTATTGGGAGCCCACATAATGAAAGTATTTTGCAAATGGGAATGCTTGTGCCATGCTCCTACCAGTTTTAGTGTTTCTTGGATAAACAGGGCCTTTACTGGAAATCTCAGTGGCTCAGGAGCTGATCCAGTGGGTCAGGAGTGCAACACAGGAAGTCTCACTCCCTTCTCCTCCTCTGTTTCCAGTCCAGCAAACCCTGGTGCTTATCAGTTCCCTCCTTGAGCTGACTGAGCTCCCTAACCTGACTTGGAACTATCAATTGACTTCCTTCATAGTTTTATTTTGTGCCATCCTGCTGAGCTGGTGCTGTGTGGAAAAGGGTTCATACACACCATGGGGAGGGGCAGCCCAACCTCCCAGCTCTTGCTGGCTGTAAACTTTGTATTTATATCAGAATTCCATGGATTTTTACATCAAGTGACATTTTTGTTACAATTTTTTTTTTTTTTTTTTTTTTTTTTTTTTGTAGATGTCCTTCCAAATATAGTGAGAAATGGTGTCTTACATTGTAACTTACAGTAGGAGAGACTGTTTCATATGTAACCAAAATAATGGAGAAGCAGATACAACTTTTATCCGTGGGAGAACTGAACTTTTGAACTATGGCAGTAGTTCTGTTTGTGATGTTCATACCTGATGGGTGCAGTTAAAGTCCTTTGGATTTAGAAAGTGAGTAGAAAGAAGCTGTTTTTCAGAAGGTGGGGTTTTTTTTTTTCAAATTTTAACATTTTAATACAGTAAAGCTTTCCAGCCACATGTGTGCTTATGAAAATACTGCTTACGACATCTTGACTTTACCTGTATTTCAGACCAATTTCAGAGAAGGAACTAATTTAATGGAAGTTTAATTTCATATCTATTTTAGTTAATTGTTTTTAAATCAGTGATGTTTCACTTTCAGGAATAACAATAGTTTTTTCGCTCTTGAATGATACTGAAGATTTGCTTATATTCACATGTCCAGTTTTGGAAAGGTGAATTTTCAGTCATTGTAGAAGATCCCACTAGGATCTGCTGTCTGGGAGAAAGCAAGACCACAGGAATTGTAATTCTAGACCTTACCTTAATCCTCAAGTGCACATTATGAGGTAGATAAGTCCTACTATTCCTGCTCTGGGGATGGAATGGAAATGCAGAGAAACAAAGGAACATGGAAATGATTTCCAGTGCTCAGGAAGTGTCTTAGGAAGCTGCTTCTTGTCAGCTGAGCTCTGGCAATGGACAGTGGCCATACTCAGACCATTGGAGAATGGAGAGGTTTAAACATTTTTGTCTATTTTGGGATGTCCTAAACTGTAGAGTAATGAGTTTTCCTTCCTTGCAGCTCACATGTTGTCACGCAGACCTGGTCAAATGGGGATGTCAGTTTTATCTGCAAATCCTAACTGTGCTATGGAGGAATCAAGCTCTCTGTTTTCCTCCTCTTGCAGCTTGCTGGTCCAAGTCAGCTACTTGTCTGTGTGAAATGCAGATTCTAAGAGGATCTGAGGTGAAAATTACCTGAGGGGAAAAAAAAAATGGAGGGAATACAATGGTGAGTGAGAGAGCAAGCAGAACATTTGAGAAAAGGTTATGCTTGGAATTTGATCTGCAAGTACATCTGACGTTTCTCTTCCAAAGCTGTAGCCTACAGATTTGGGGCAAATCCTGGTTTTGGTCCTGGAAAATCCTATTTTGGTCCCCAAGATAGCGTCCCTTGAAGTGTGCTTTGGCTGTTTGTGGTTGATGAGAGGAAGCACAGTTGTCGTGGCCTCTCTTTACCACGTGGGTTGCCCATGTAGGCTCGTAGGGCCCCCAGCTGTCACCAGCAGCTTTGTGTGGGCAGTGTTCCTCAACAACACGGTGTTCTCGATGGTCTTCCCTTTCAGATGAATGGCTTTGCAAGGTTTGAATTGCATAACTGCATAAGATTCATGTATGCTTTTGTCTTTGAACAAAAGAAATTTTGAAATAAAACACCAGCCCATTTTGTCTCAAACCCGTGTGCCTGGCTGACCAGTTTTCAGTGATGTTTCTCCGTTGGATTTACATGTGGGATGGAGAAGCAGAAAATCACAACCCTAGTGGGCAGGGTTGAATTCATAATCTTATTAGTGTTTGCTGTTCCATCGCCAGGCTGCTCCGCTCGCTCATCGTGGAATGTGCTGCTGTTAGAGTGTCCTGATTAAAGTTTGCTAGCCCCCAAATCAGATTAGCCACCGAGTCACCTGAGCGGGCTGGGTTTGCTGTCATGTGACCCAGCGCCCTGCTGAGCTCCCGCTGCGAGCTGAAACAAGGTAGTTTGCTTTGGAGATGTTCTTAAGTATCTAACAGCATGGGTCGTGGATTATGGCTGCAAAGAAGATGGCTTCATTCTCCTGATCTTTGAACTAGCTAGAATGGGATAAGTTTGAAAGTGCAGGATCTTCAGGCCGTGAGCCAACAACTGGAAAGAATGTTTAATCCTGGAAGCTCTGACACCGAAAAGACCTGGGTTTTTTTCAGTGTGAAAAAAAGCTTAAAGACTGCTTATCCAGTCAGTCTGTGGCAAATGAAAAAATTAGTCGGAGTGTTTAGGACTTGCCAGTTGTATGATATTGTGTAAAACATGGTATGCTCTTTTTCAGAAACCCTCTGGATGTTAACTAAATTCATCCTTGTGGGTATCCTCAGTAACACAGAAAAAATTAAAACCTCTGTCAAATTTAAACAGCTCTTTTGAAATAGAATTAAATTAGGAGATATGAGTTAAAGTACTATGTGCTGAAGACAAGAAATTATTTTAGAGGTTACTTTATGTTTCTGTAATTTCAGAACTGTACAGTATAATATTACTGAAAGCTGCAGAACAATAATCTTGCAAATGAATTTCGTGAGTTTAATTTAGTGTCTTAATAAGCATCATAGAGATTAGTGCTGTGTTTAATAGAGATTGTTTTCTTTGTATTTCTCATACTTCCTGGTGAGACCCACAAACATGGAACCTCAGGTTTCCAGTGTACTGGCCAATGACGTTTTCTGGTTATTGTCTCCCATAGGTATTCCAGACAGGAATGCTAGCTTGATTTTTCAGCTGCCACCAACTTTCACAGCACTCTGGCCATCCACAGAGTGGGGCATGAACCAGGGTGTGCTGCAGTAAATAATTCTGTAGAGATGTGTAGCTCTGCCTGGGCTGAACACAGAGCCTTGCTTGTTCTTCAAAAAATTTGACTAGAATGGTAAAGTAGTTGGGTAAGTGAGGGGCAGATGAAGAAAAAAAGTCATTTTGTAAAATGGAAGTAAAATTTAGATTTTTCAGTGTGAGTTAAAAAGTTGGATAAAAAACAAGCAAGCAACCTAGTAAAATTCATTGTAAAGCCAGATTCACAACTGGCTACTTAGGGAAACTTAAATAGTTTCAAATTTGGAATAATGTTTTGGTGAAAAAAAAACCATCAGGAAGCACTGAATATCTGGCCTTTCTTTTGTATCCAGGCTGTATTTTAGCAAACCATTATTATTCTTTATATCAGTGGATTCAGCTTCTTCCATCTCCTACACTGAGCCTGCAATTCCGTGCCAGAAGTGCTGTATTTGTGGGAATCCCATTTCAGGAGTGTGTATCTGGGAGCAGGGCTGCCCCAGGTACTAAATAGCATTTTTGTATGAGATAATATATGTAAGAGGAATAAAAATGAATTAACATTTAAAACTGTAGATACTGAAACAGATTGAGGGAAAGCGAAATGTTGCCAAGGTCCTAGAAATACCAATCCTGTAACTGGTTACTGCAGAATAACTCAGTGTATTGCAAATGGGACACACCTGAGGTTGTGGGGGCTGCTGGAAATGGGAGCTTCACCACTTGTTTCAAAGTCCTATCTTGGGTTTGCATGGAAAGAACAGCTGTGTGTTATTTCACTATAGCAGTGAGGGGGTAATTCATCTATAGTTTTAGCCCTAAGGTTTATTAGAACTCCTGTGTCTCTTCAGTAGCCATGTTTTCAATATTTCTGGCATGTACAGCTGTGACTGTGTCCCTAGCAGAGGAAGAAAGATATTGGAACATCTTTTTTTTATTTTTTAACACCCATCTCCTGTCTTTCTGAGAAAACTGTTGCACCTTCTTGGAGCATCAGGCTGCCACCTTTTCTCAATTGTGCTTTCCAAGAAGTGTGAAGCACTCTTTGATCTTGGTCTTCTCATGCTATTGCCAAGCCACAGTGATTTTTTTTAATACATTTTTAACATTTCTGGCACAAAGGGACTGAAATTCACAAACGTTCAATTGTAGGGAAACAATCAATCTTCTTAGCACTCACAAAATATCTGTGAAAGGAGCTGTATGACCAGCCACTGATTTTCCTTTTAGAAAAGCAATGTGTTATGGAAGAAAGGGCAAGGCCACGTTCTGTACTTTTGGAACAAGCCAGATGAGCAAATGTAGATGAAATAAAATCTGCTCACTTATTAAAAACCTAAATGGTTTTTAAGAAGGCAATTCAGGGAGATATAATGCTAGTGAAGTTATACAGTGATTGTTTCTGTACTGCTTTTCTGCTTTACAAGTACCTGTGTCCTCATCTGAAACCGCTGTTTGGGGTGGGTGTCTGTGGTAAAGGGAGCCATACAGGCCCTGCTTGGTGATGTGTTTGGTGTTAGTGAGAGTGCAGTTTGTGGGGCTGGAGCATCCTCATGTCTTGCAGGTGCTCTGCACCTCAGCTTGGAATCATTTGCTAAATTGGAGAAAGGCACCTCTACTTATTTGATTCACTAAGTAGTCGGTTTTCGCATTTATTATTGCGTCAGCTGTATCTTTTACTTAAAACCATCAAATTAAATAATAGCTTATGCTGCCTTTCTATTTTAGTTCATGCATTTAAAACCTGGAAGTCAGATAAAAAGATAGTTTCAGAATAAATTCAGTATATTATTTATGAGTGGAGCAACACATTAGCATGGAGTTCACAATAGATCATATCGCTTTTATTCCATCTTACAAGCTTAGCAGCACAAACAGAATAATCAACATATTATTTGGCTGTCATCTGCTGAACAGAAACCAGAGATCACAAGGAGGTTTTCCCTAGCTGCAGTGATGGCCTTTTTGTTCCAAGCCCCCATCTGGGAGGGCCATGGTGTGTTATCATATGGAACGCGGGGTTTGCTGTAATCTGCTTAGCTGCACTGCAGTTCGAATCTTTATTCCATGTTTGTGTAATTTATAATTTTAATGAGACCATGGCTCTTGTGGGCTTTGAAATATATTAAAAGCTCTTTTGTGCATATGCTTTTGTTCTTGCTTAATAGGCTCAGTGTATTTAAAACTGATGAATTTTTATTCATGGATTTGGATGTCTGGGGATTAACTTAGACTGAATATCATTGCACTCATCTATTGATGTTTGGAACTTTTTTATACTTGTATCTCTAAGTGGAGAAGACCTTACAGAACTCGTGTTTTACACATAAAACAGCTCAGAAATAAGCAATAAATTTTTACTGAGCAATGAGGAAAAAAAATACTGATTACGGTTTATTTTTACTGCATAAACTCTCTTGAAGTACCACTTTGCTCTGAAAAAAGTCCTTGAATCCATGTACATGTGTGTATTTAGAACTTCAACTTAAAAAGCAGTTTGGGAAAGCAGTCAACATTTTTTGCAGAATAATAGCAGTGATAAGCACTTGATTTGCATTTTTCTTCTATTCAGGTAACTTGCAAATGTAAATGTAAATGTCTGACTGTGTCGCCTTTCTCCTGTTTTTTAACACATTTTTTAATGCAGAGTGTGCATAAGCTATTTCATTAGAAGGTGATGCTCATAACTGGGGAGTATTGATAAACACACAGAAGGATTCATCACTACTTTCTGACAGTGCTAAAACGGGTCTTGTTTTTTTGCTTTTGTATTTTTCAGATGTTTAATGGTTTGTTTATGGTTTAATTGTCAGGTTTGATTTGCTATTTGTTTAACGATTTGATACTTTGTGACTTCTGTGCACTTAAACTCAGTGGAGCACTCTTCAATGATGGCATTCTCTCTGAGACCAACATTGGTGATAAGTGTTTTTTCTAAGTAGTCTTGCTGATGGTGTACTGAAATGTGGAGGGCTGTTTGATGTGGAAGGGGTTTGGGGTTTTGTTTGTGGTGCTTTTGTTGGGTTTGCTGGGTTTTACCAGCAAACCATCCTCTCTGTAATGACAAAATATTTTAAGTAAACAACCTTTTTAGTTCTCATTGCATAGGGGAGTTATTCACCCCTCTTTTATTCATTGCTTTGAGCAGTACTTCCAAAATCATGTTTCCACGAGATGTGTCAGCTGGGAAGTGCAGGGGACACGTAAGCCATGGGCAACCTCAGATTCTGTAGGGTTGTAGATTTTTAGTGCCTAACATGAAAATAAGGTGTGTAATTCTGTCTTACTGAACTGAAATGAATTTTCAATGTTTATATGTCTGTGTCTCAAGAAAGTGAATGTAGTGAAATTTAAGATAAACCCATGTCGTTGTTTGACCATTGTGACATCAGCACAGCTCATTTTTCTCAGCTACCAGCAAAGGTGACTGTGGTGTCTGCCAGACCTTTGGTGTTTGTCCTGACTTTGACCTTGTTGCAGAATACTGTAAAGTGAATATTTTGGCATCCCTCAGAGGCCCAGGCTTGCCATGTACGACCATGCCTTTGCTCAGCTGTCTGGATTTCACTGCTCAGCAAAGAGGAGTGTATGGAGCTGCAGAGGAGGAGAAGCTTTGGAATGCACCTGGCCATTAAAACAGCGTTTTATTCAGCATTGTGCAAGTGTTAGGAGCTGCTTCCCGAAGGTGAATAGAGTCAGTGAGAGCTACCTGAAATCTGCGTGGAAGAATTGCTCATTCTCGTCGGTTGTCTCTGGTTATTTAACACCAGTGAATTGTGTGATGTGCCTTATGTTTACAGGATTAAACTCCTTCCTTGTCAGCTTGAGATCACTAGCTGAAGGAGCTCTCCTTGGAGACAAGCTGGCAGTGCCTAGTAGAGATAGTGTGTAAAAAAGTTCTCTCTTCCAGAGTATCACCAGGCTTGCTCCCATTTGCCAGGCCAAGTCCAGTGTTTCATCCAGAGTAAAGCAACAGCTGGAAATAAAAAGCAATTCTCTCTGATCCCCAGCATAGAAGGACCTTTTGAAAATTGTTCTTGGTTTTGCTTTAGATGTTTGGAATCCTCGAATTGGAATTAGAACATTTAAGGAATTTTGCATATTGTGTATCTAATATGGGAAGCATCCAAATAAACAAGATTTGCTCTTCTAGCACATGTAACATTGATTTCATGCAGAAGTTTTAAAATAATAGTTTAATATAAATAACAGCTTAGACATAAATACTAAGTGGCCTAGTCAGTGTGCAGTTTTTTCTTTGGTTTGGGTTTTGGATTTTTTTTTTAGAGTGATCTCGGAGTAATTCTGTGGGAAAGAGATGGTGCAGGTCATCTGTAGAGAAAGGTGTCTGGTTAGAAGTGGAGAGTGTTAGGAGAAGAATTTCTGTTATGGAAGGAAAAACTGATAATCTCTCACTACATATTCAATGAAATTCCAGGATTGGGAAACATTAAATAAAGCAAATGTGATCGAAAATTTTTTATGAAAGTTAAAAATCTCTTTATTGCCAAGTTCAATGATTTGTTTAGTCTCACTTTCAGTGCCTGCAACTTTGATTTTCCTGTATTTAAAAATTCAGCACCATATCTTAAATTGTCTTACACAATGCCGTTGGTTTTCTGGAAATGATAAATCAGCTCATTGATTTTCTAATTTTATTATGTAGACAGCTAATTGTAATCCAGGATTACAGCAAACAAGATGTTAATTTCTAGAACAACGCACGCACATTTCCCTGAGAGTGTGAGTGTTACAGAAGCAAAGAGTACAAAGAGAATACCATTTGTGCTATCCTCACAGGAGCTGTCAATAAAAGATGTAATAGGGGATTTAGGAATCTGGAAATGGCCAACTAATTTATGTGAATCTATTTTATTTCAGCTAGAAAGCCCAAGCTCTGTTTCGTCTGCACTGCATATTGCAGAGCACAGGCTGTCTATAGAAAACCAGGCGGCTGCATATGGATAGTCCCTTGATATCATTCACTTGCTGTGTAATCTTATTATGCAAAGTTCTAATCTTCACCTAGAATGAATGCCTCTGGGTCAGAATATAGTCATATCAGGGTTTTTGAGGTCATGTTTTGTGATCCTTAGCTTATTCTTCTAAGTAGAGCTGGGATTTAAAGAGTATTCCCCAGACACTGGCAGAGATAGACGGCAAAACCTGCTGCCTTTTTGGAAGACAAGACCAACATGAGGTCCCTGGTAGGATTAAACTTGATTTGTAGCTGTAGGATTTTTTAACAGATGTATTATTGGACAGGGAATAGGGGGCCACCAGCACAGCGAAATTGGATCACAATTGGCATTCTCAGGGAGTCCGCTGGCTGCTAAAACAGCAGCTGCATGTGGATTTGACTTCTTTCAGGTGAAGCGACTTCCAGTCATTTGGAAAGGATGGGATGAAAAGGAACCTTGGTGATAATTTTGATGTCTGCAAGATTTAGTACCAATGTAATGGGATTATCGGTAACACCTTCACTGCAGAAAAAGCCACCTGGCGCTATAACTGGCAGCGACTGAGAACTAATCCTTTCCCATCTCTTGGATGTCATTCATGAGGCTCAAAGTGATTTCTACCCTGCTAGCTGTGATTAATTTCATAAACAAACAAACAAAAAAAAACCCCAGCGATGAAAGCGTAGCCTATGGAAGGAGAAGGGAACAGAAGATAATAGTAATTACATTTTGCATTTTATTCGCTCTGGGGGATAAACTATGCAGTTGTGGTAAAATAACCAAATTGTGTTCTCTGTGATAGATATGGATGTGTGACCTTTTTTTTAGCCAATGTTGACTTCAGCATAAATTTTTCAGCTACCTGCTATATGATAGTTGGTAGTACCTGGAAGTAATTACAACAAGTTTTAGGCCATTAGTTCTGCAATAAGGATGTTTGTACTGCAGAGCCATTACGTTTTCAAGGGGCCTGTGACTTAAATAATTTGTTTTATTGTGCTTAATGGTCTTATGTTCGATCTGGTGGAGTTGCCTGCTGATGGTACTTTGTATTAAAATTGTGTCATGTGGAAAACTCTTCAACTGTTTACTTTCTTATGACCAACAATATAACATTGTTTCAAAAATGTACTGATATGAAGTTCTCAGAGGAAGCAATTATATTTTAATAGTGCTCAAGTTAATTATTTCTGTGTGTGTGTTTTTTTTTTTTCAAATAAACTAGTTTGTTCTTGTGGTTTTTTACTGGACTTACTCTTGCTACAACCACTTATTTCCTAGAAGCTGTTACTTCAAACTACATGGAAACTTTCAGGATTTTAGTTGTTTGGAATGAATATTAGATGTCTAAAGATGAACCTTAACATTTAAAACACCCTCCCATCCTCAGGAGGTGCCTTGCCAGGGTAAGACTGTATAATCCAGGTACATATATATGCCTTCATTTGAAATTAACTTTCTTGGGTAATAGTCAAAAGCTTTATATAAAAAGCTGGGAATTTTTTGATCATTATCATAAAATCTGATAAGCTTGAGCATTTAAAAAAATCCTTTGTACTATATTTATAAATGGGGGTTGGTGAAATCCATTTCTCAGGAGTTAAGGATTTATTTTAAGAGAACTGGGAACAAAATTCGAGAGCTCTTCACTCATGTTCTGGCTTTGTGGTTAGTTTTTTACCGTGGCAGCTCTAGCAGCAGGCAAAGCTCACTCTGAGCCCTGGGTTTCCCTGAATAGCTCCCAAATCTATTTGCAAGCATCACAGGGAAACACGTGGCCAGGGTAACTGTCCCAAGGTTTGTGTCATCCAAAAGGAAATCGCCTGCGATCACTTTGAAACTTATTTTCTGAGATGTATAGCAGTTGTTTGGAGTTTCCTAATAAAAATATTTTAGTTACAACCTGGCAGCTGTTGGCATGGGAGGTCTGCATGTTCTCTTAATGTTGTGACTGTTTATTTGTCCCAGTTTGATCTGTGTACTCTGGGCATTGTAATGCATTGTTTGTAAATGCCTTTTTATCTGCAATACCCACAGGTGCCTAAATTCTCTGCTATCTTAGTACACTAATACCAAGTTTCTGAATAGCATGGAGCAAAACCAGAGGATGCTTGTGCAGTATTTTTCTTCCTCCCTGAACTGAGAAGCAATGTGAGCCTGCCTTTCTAGCAGGTGCTGTTAAGATGTATTGATGATGGACTTCTCAGGAAACATAGTTGTGGTCATGCATTCACATCAGTTCTGCAACTCGAATTCATCTGCTGTGCCTCCACCTTCCTTTTGTCACCTGTGCTACATTTCTGGGCTCACAGTGTACAACTCTTACTCCTAAGAGTAAGGAGTTGGTTGGTGCTTTTCATGGTGCACTGAGCTGGGAAGAGCCAACCACTTCTCTGCCTCACCAGAACGAATTTTGCTGAAAGTGCATTCCCCTTCCAGGGGAGCTGTTTCAGTGTGTCCTGCAGTGTGCTGTGTGCTGCATCTGCCAGTGACACAATTCAAGACTTTTCTGTTGTATTTCGGGTCATTACGGTGAAAACAGTCAGATAATCTTACCAGTGATGAATCACAGCTTGGTTTAAGCTGCACTAGGCCAGAGGAGTTTATGTAAATAAAAAAGTACGTCTTTTTTGGAGCAAGGAAATGAACTCGGTAGAGAATATTTGCTCCCAGTAATGGTTGTCTTTTGAATGTATTCAGGCAAAATTCCCATTAAATTCTAGTGAGAGTTGTGAAAATAAAGCTATGCACTTTTAAATTCCTGTCTTTAATTAGTGAAATGCAATGAAATGTAGAAGAAGATATCTTTATTTCATTTTGAAGTGGGCATATCTTGCATAGCATTTTTCCTTTTTTTCTTTGCAGCATACTGTATTTGCTTAGCAAACTATATTGGCACATCTTAGTAAAAGAGGGAGATCTTGCAGTGGTTTAAAGCTACACTGAGGTTAAGAGGAGCAGGTTTCTTGCAGAATGTAGAACTTGCTTCAATTACTTCAGTATGTGTCTTCCACTTCCTTAAGTGTAACTGTCAAATTATGCTAAGGAAACGTTTTATTTACATTAGCATTGCAAGAATTGGATCTCCTAATCAGAGTTGGACTTGAATATTTGGGGAAGGGGGTCAGGAAATGTTTACAGGCCAATGTGCTGCAGCTGAGAACAGAAAGACCTTATGTGCTGCCTTATTTCTATATCCACCTCTTCAGGTCCATCTGATTATTTGTTGGTTGCATTACACTGCTGGGTTCTTTAATCTTGTCCATCTGTTACACACAAAAGATGGGTTTGCAAATGTTAGATTGATTGTTCTCCAGTGAATGATCCTCTTCTGTTTTGCTGCAGGACCAGCTGAGCACGGCACCACTGTAGGATGCTTCGCAATGCCCTAGGAAAAACCTTCCGATTTCTGGGCTACACGGTGCAATATGGCTGCATAGCACACTGTGCCTTCGAGTACCTTGGAGGAGTTGTTGTGGTAACTCTCTATTTTCATGGCATTTAAAAGGAGATAAAACTGTAACACTGACATTTTTGCATGTGATGATGCCAATATTTCAGGTTTCTTAATTTTCTTTGAAGCATTTAAGAAAATTAATGGGAAGCGGGTCCAGCCTTTATGAAAGTTATTTGTACTTTAGGCATTCACGTCTTCTGATGTGTTACTGCTTGAGGCATCAGTGAAGTAAATGGGAAACTCTGATTAAGCCTTTTGCAGAGAGTCCATCCCTTAAGAAAGACTGGGGTCACGATAGGAAATGCCTTTGTTTCACATTCTGACCAAATTCCTGGGTGTTTTATGCTCCCTGCCCCTCCTCCCCAGGTCCTTAACCTGGCAGATACTGCTGCTGGGCGTGGGGGGAGTTTGGCTGTGAGCTGCTCTTGCAGCTTCTGTGCCACAGAGAAGAGAAAGGGGTAAGCTAGTAGGGCTTTGAGCACTGCTCCTAAAAATTTCTTGGAGATGCAGTGCTAAAAGGAATTGTAGCAGTCCTGTAGTGCAGTTCAGGACCAATCCCAAGGAAATACAGTGCTGTAACAGAGTTAGAGGTGCTCTGGAGGCTCCCCTCAGCTTTCAAATGCATCACACATTCCTCGGAGGAGCTCGTTTTTAGTTCCCCACGTTACACCTTTTCTAATTTAGTAGCATATCACTTGAATATAAGTTTATTTTAGATAAAAGTAGCTTGCAATAGTAATTTTTTTTCTCCTTTATTTTCAATTTGCAGTGTTCTGGACCTTCAATGGAACCCACCATTCAGAACTCTGATATTGTCTTTTCGGAGAACCTCAGCCGCCACTTTTATTGCATTCGAAAGTACGCTCCTCTGTTGAGACCAGGCCTTGTCAAAAACCACATCCTGTCCCTTTTTTTTTGTGTATTTTTCTGCTTCTAACTAGTAATTTTTCATTGTGTCTGAAGGATGTTAAAAGTTATCAGAACAAACAGCCCTATGAACAGCTTGTCAAAATGCAGTTTGGATTTAGTCTATTGTCCCTTCCACAGCTTTGTCCAAAAAATAGGAAAAAAAAAAAATCCCATTTTTTTTCTCCCCCTAAATGGTTCTGTTGAGTGAATGTAATTTCTTCACTAAGCAGTTTGGTATTGAAAACCAACTATGGGTATTACTGATCTCAGGTTGTAGTCTTAAATGTTTCATGAATTATCTAAATAACAAAACTTCATTTCACTTTTAAAACTTTGTGAAATTATACCTGAGTAGAACTGAAGAAACCAAAATTGTACATAAGAATTTTTAGCACAATGGACTACCTTTAATGTGTGTGAATATTTCTGGAGTAGACACATGGGTGCTCATGTACTCAGCCAAATAGTTTGTAATTAGAGTTCTTCTGTTTGTTTTTGTTTCTTTTTTTTTTTTTTTTTTTCCTCTCAGAGGAGATATTGTAATTGTGAAAAGCCCCAATGACCCAAAATCAAATATCTGTAAAAGAGTAATTGGCTTGGAAGGGGATAAAGTCTGCACAAGCAACCCTTCAGATTTCCTTAAGAGTCACAGCTATGTAAGTATTAGAGTTTCTTATTATGTTAAATAATGCTTACTTAAGTAGGCCTGGTGGTCTGTAAAGGATTTGCAATATTTGAGGCTCATAATAAATCATAAATTATGACATTAATAAATCATTATTCTTGAATATGCATAGTAAAATGTTGTACTTTTAGGCTGTGTATGCCAAGCTGTCTTTCTCTCCCTTTTGTGTCTGTAGGAACTGTAGAGAGATAATATTTTTGCTCTGCCCTTTGCTTGGTCCTTCTTCCCTTGAAGAATACTCTGAAATTTTCTGTATAAAGTGCAGTACAGGTGACAGATGCAGGTGCTTGGTGTTCAGGCAAAACTGTTCCTGTATTTTAAACACTAAGAAGTTAATATTTGACTCTGCAACAGCTTTGCAGATTTTTCTTTCAAAATTATACTTTAGTGCATCTCTATTTCAATGCAGCAATATTCTAATGTTCCTCAGTATGGCTGAAAAAGTAGAAATTTTCCTAACTTGGGCAAAAGCTCAGGCGATGCAATGAAAAGGGAAAAATAACCTCAATGTTCACTTGTCCTTATGTAGACTTCACAGAAGTTCAGGGAGACCAGTGACAGAATGTTTTTAGTGACTTCTTTTGAGGCTGTCATTAGAAAAATCCTCAGGAATCATGATCACAGAAAAATGTAGGGGTTTTCTTGTCCCAGAAGCGTGTTTGACTGTTACCTCTACTCAGCACCTTGTGGAGCCATCACATATCCCCAGGTGTTTTCAATCTTTAAACCAAGCTGTGATTTTGCCCTTTCATATCCACTTCATCCTCAGAATAAGAAGAACGAGCATGTGGCCAAAGTCCTGTGCTGTGAAAGTGGAGAATTTTATGGAACACTCCTTACAGGCAGCTACAGTGTGTGACACATAAATCCTGTAAGAGTTTAGCTTCCCTAGAGGCAGCCACCTTCACCAGGGAGCCTCTGGGTACCATTGCTTCATTTGTATTAAGCAGCTGAAGTGGAGTTTGTCTTTACTAAAAGTAAAAATTCTTGTCAACGTTTTGTTTAGCACCAGAAAGTAAGGATATGTGTCATACCCTGCTCTGAGGGTTTGAATTTGTTCCTTGCACTCCAGTGTTGAGACAAGGCATCTCGGGCACCTGCCTCTAGCCTGCATTTCTGGTGTAATGCCAGTGCCACTGCTGTTCTTAGACTTTGGTCACTTGTGGGCATAAAGAAGGAACTCTTTTCTATGTTACATTTTGAGGGGGAGGACAGAACATTTAGTTTTTCCACAAGTCAAGTTGTGTTAACCATTTAACCAAGGAAAAACCTACCAAAACCCCCAAGGAACACAAACCCACCTTTCTTACCAAGTTGAAGGAATCCTCTAGCTCAGGTGGAGCTCGTAATTGTGATGGAATATGCATTTCCCAGAGGAGACCAACCTGAGAGGGAAGCCTGAATTCTGTGTATGCTGACAGAAGACACAAACTGAATTTCTCTGAGCATCTCATTCCTCACTTCTCTTAGTCTTGTAAAGGATGTTCAGGAAAGATTTGTACTTCAAACAGTACAAAGGATGTCAGCTTTTCTGGAAGCACTGAAGTGATCAAGTGAATATTCAGCAGAACAATCTCTGCCCTAGTGCAGGATTTCTTGTCTGCAGTTTTAATGCAAAATATGAGCAGGAAGAGCAGATGAGGAATGCAGAGTCCATTTCCTGTTTTCATAAAGGCTAATGTGTGGAAATACAGCAAAATGACATGCCTTTGTAATTCTGACATCATAAATTGTATCTAGGAGGAGAAATTATCTAAATGGAAATGCTTTTGTGCCTGATACTGTTTTCCTTCTACCTTTAGTGCTTGGTAGAGAGGTAGGTCTTTCCATCTGTTCAGGAGACACTTCCTTTGCAGAAGAGTAAATTCTCAACATGGATATCTGTACTTTATGTTCTGAGGCTGCATTATTCACTAAGTAAATTGCTGGGGAGGGGAGATGTGATACGTGTTCCATGTTTAGGCAATTGCCTAATCAAATTCCTTATTTTAGTGAATCACTGTGCTATGCACTTTTAACTCAAACACAGAATTCCTCACAGCAAATGATGGCAGCAGATGTACAGAGATCTGGCTGTTCTGTTGATACTTGCCTGAGGTGGGTGTTTGAAAAAATGATTGTCCAAAACTGAGGAAAGGCCTGGGCTGTGATTGCAAATGGCCAGGAGTGCTGCTGGGGGGGTCTGTGCCAGGGGAAGGTACCACTCCTTAAGTGAGCAAAACCTGGAAAGTGTCATGAGTTTTGCATTTTATGTTTGGTTACTAACTGCCTTAGTTCAAGCAGGAAGTCTGAGTGGTGTGTGAATGCTGTGACTCCAAAGTGTGTAAGGCCAGAGAGGAGTCCTTGTTTTTTATTACAGCAAACTGCTCAGCTTTCCTGGAGGGCTTGTCTCCTGTTTTGGGGAGTTGCTGTCATGTGTGCAGACTTACACAATAAAGAGGAATACCAGATGCCAGCAATATTGCCAAATTAGGCAGCTCAGACCCCTCCTTCAGTCTGTGCAGGTGGTTGCCAACTAGTGGGTAGGTTTTCTGAGTTAGCCAGATCCTGGAGATGGCAGAGTAATGGCAATACAATGTACTTCATGCAGCTGAGGGTGAAATTACCTGTAAGCACCTGCTTTAGATTTGCCCTAAAAGCAGAATCTGTAGAGTCACTTCAGTAGGAATTGTTCTTAGTCTGTATTGACTGTGTCAGTGGTAGTGTTGACATATTTTACAGGATTTAAGTTAGGGATTTTGGTGCTTAGCATTGTCACACACAGTTCTTACCTTGAAGCCTAACAGAATGCTAAAACCAGATCCTACTTGAGGGGCTGGTTCATTCATGAATATACTTCTCAGGATGCCTTTATGTGTAGACAGGAGAATGGAGAACTCTTCACAATTTTCTCTCTGTAAAATTACACAGATGAGATGTATTATTGCTGCAAACAACCAAGGAGATACCTGTAGATTAAAAAAAATAAATCCAAATACAACAAACCAACCTTCCAAGCTATAATGAAAAGAAACAAAGAAAAAAAAAATCATACATAAACTGAATAAGTTGTTCTGAAAAGAGGTATTTTAGTCGAGCAGAAATGCACAACAGCAGTGGCAGTTAAAATACTCTTGCTGCTGTATTTATCTGAAGGAATACATCATAAGAGAAAATTATTTTTGTCAGAGTGCACTAAGTGTAAAACTGTATCAAAAAACTGTCTCTGATGGAGTTGTTGGATTACAGGCTGATGGAACTAATGCCATATACAAATTTTATATACAAAATATAAATTAGGCATGTGTTGAAATTACAATTTAAGTACATAAGAATTGGAGTTTATCTGTAGAACAATAATTAGGGAAATCTTCCTGTTTACGTGAAAGTATAATGAAATTCCTTTTTTGAATTAGCTGCTATAGTATTACAAAGTTAGGAAAAGGTAGTTTTCCTTTTTGTTGATGTCTGGTATGGAATGTGAGCATTAGGCTGGCAGTTTTGCAGGGATCTTTTTTGGTTTTGTGCTAAATGTCCATTTGTAAATAGAAACAAGTGTATTTGCTGTAATAAACATTTAAGAATGCGTAATGTAGTTTTTTCTGTATCAGAGGCAGTGTGGTATGAATCCAGAAGTTAAAAAGGTAAACAACTAATGTTGTATTCAGAACTAGTTTCATTTATTAAAAGATAACCTATTTTATTCATTTAACTATATCGATGTAAATAATGAGGATTAATAAGGAAATTAATCACAGTAAACTCCTGAAATGGTCCTGAAAAAAAAAAGCTGAAAGGTTATTTTTCATGTTTAGGCTTTTATTTCCTGTCTTTAAAAGTCTTAATACAGGTTTATAATTCAGATTGAGTATCCTATTGCTCTATTTGAATTTGTTTTAATGCCATTTACTTTAGCTTTAATTTCTTTACGTACCATATGTTCTCGTGCTGCAGGTCCTGTTTACAGTGTGAAAAAGCGAGGGGTAAACCATCAGAATCAAACAGCTTGTCTGCCATAAACCACCAATACGCTGAGCCTTCGTGGCACTTAAACAAAAGTAGTCCCTAATAATGTCACTTCACAGAGGCAGAGTCTGTAAATAAGGAACTGCCTTTCGCAAGTCCCGGCGATAAAAAGCTGAGATACAGCCCCATATCTCAGCAACAGCGTGCTGCGATCAATCACAGCTCCCACTAATGCTGCCAGCCTGGCTGAGGAGGGGGGAGCGTGTTTGCCGTGTGCCAAAGGGAGCTCCTCGCTGCCGAGATGGCCTCTCCTCATCCTCTGGGAGCTCCGGAGCTAACAGGAGTCAAGATAATGCACCTCCCGGTGTTTGCACAGCGCTGTTAACTCTTAAAACAGTTCTCGGCAAAGGCACTAAGAATATGATGTGGGCACTAAGAATAGCATAATGGCAAGGCAAACAGCACTGCCCACCTCTGCAGGGTTTGGGGGTACGCCGTGCGAGACACTGAAAAATATTTCGCAGCGCTCAGCACTGCTGGATGGTCTCTTTAAAATAGCCTAAATAGCAATTAAAAATAAACCCAGTTGAAGCACCGCTTCTTTTCCCTTTGCTCTAAGTATCTTAATGTTTATGCTCAGTTTTGTACTTCACTGAGTAAGTTTCAGGAGTCGATATGGAAAATGAATAAAGTATTTTCATGCTCCTCCTAAGTGCAGGAGAGGCTTGAGGGGAAGTCACACCATAATTCTAGTCTGTTTGGTGGGAGAGGAGAGTTAATTTGGCATATTTGTTGGTTTGCAGATGGCTCTATATCCCAGTAAAGAGAGTGCAAGACTCATGCTTACCTTGAATTTCCTGAAAGTCGTTTCAAATCAAAATTCTGATCTGTCGAAACTAAATTGTTCAAGGGAAAAGAAACACAAAGGATTTTATCAGTCTAATTCCCAGTATTTCCAGGTTTCTTCTGCTGAAGTGGCTTGGTCTTTGTACCTTTGTAGTTTTGGTTTGGTGATACTTCAAGAACATAGAAGTAGCTATAATTCTGTTATTCCTCTGCTCAAAGTTCAGTCATAACTTTTAGGAAGCTGCTCAGGATGGTGAAACCAACTACTTGGGACTCAACTAAAGCTTTTGAGCATAAGTTTTAGTCTGACTGTACCAGCTGTGCAGGAGAGGTTCTGGTCACTCCTGGTGGAGCTGGCAGACAAGATTCCTTAGCCCTGATGATATTATTTCTCAGCCACTGCTCTCCCATGGTGATCAGTGCAGATCACTGCAGATCAGTGAGCACAAGGCACGCCAGTGATGGTGATGGGTTCTGTGTTAGAACCAGAGAGTTCCATTTGGGGTCTGCATCCACAGGGTTTTGTTCTCTGACTTACACTTTTGCGTGACCCTGTTACATCATCTGTTATCTGGAGAAGAAAATCAAACCCTTCTTAATGACTGCTGTCAGAAAGGTCTCTGCAAACTGTTTAGTAATCTTTGATGGATTTATAATCAATATTTTCTTCTCAAACACTCCTCTTCTGTAAATCTAAGGCTAATAAGAGTCTGGACTGATGAATCACGGACATACTCTTGAATTTTTGTTCAGGAGTTCCTAAATGTGGCTAGGAGGTATTTGGGTCGGAAAGTTTTGGCCTAAGAACATGAACCAGTTAGTTGTAATTTTAACTGATAATAGTTTTAGAAAAGGAAAGATGACTAGTAGTTTTAAGTTTAGGGTTGCAGCTAGAAGTTTTAGAAAACAGATATATAGCTTTTCCAGCTGATTGAGGTGTGTGTATTTGTCTTGGTTTGAAACACAGGTATCTGCTAAGGAGGGGCAGGGCCTCCCTAGGAAATGGAGACTTCAAATCCCCTCCCTCCAAATTAATATAATTTAGAAAATTAAAGGGGCATTCAGGCAGAGGTATGGGAATAACAGTTCTTTTAGTATGTATAACCACACAAACAAACAACTACAGCATTAATAGTAAACAAAACCAGGAATCTCAAGGGGCTTTGTTTGACAAAGCCCGGGGCAGTCTGATCTCTGGAGAGCACCAGGCTGGAAGGGTGGAAAAGTCCCGGGCTGGTGGATGGGATCAGAAGCTCAGTTGGTGGTGGCTGGAACGTCAGGGATGTCCCGGCAGGGCAGGGCAGGGCAGGGCAGTGCGGGACCAGAGAGCAGCAAAAAGCCTCCAAGCAGCGCCGGGACAGGGCCGGCCCAGCTCCAGCAGGGCAGGAGAGGCAGCTCAGAGCTCTGGGGCACACGAGCAGATGGTGGGAGATTTCTCAGGGCCGGCCCCGGTGGGACAGCGAACTCCTCCCGCAGCCAGCAGCAGCAGCAGCCTCCCGTCCTCTCTGCGATGCCGAGAGCCAGAGAGAGCAGCTGCCCCCAGCCCTGTCCTTTACCTGCCCCAAAACTCCGAGAGCAGCTGCCCCCAGCCCTGTCCTTTACCTGCCCCAAAACTCCGAGAGCAGCTGCCCCCAGCCCTGTCCTTTACCTGCCCCAAAACTCCGAGAGCAGCTGCCCCCAGCCCTGTCCCTTACCTTCCCCAAAACTCCGAGAGCAGCTGCCCCCAGCCCTGCCCTTTACCTGCCCCAAAACTCCGAGAGCAGCTGCCCCCAGCCCTGCCCTTTACCTGCCCCAAAACTCCGAGAGCAGCTGCCCCCAGCCCTGCCCTTTACCTGCCCCAAACCTGAGAGAGCAGCTGCCCCAGCCCTGCCCTTTACCTGCCCCAAACCTGAGAGAGCAGCTGCCCCCAGCCCTGCCCTTTACCTGCCCCCAAACTCAGAGAGCAGCTGCCCCCAGCCCTGCCCTTTACCTGCCCCAAAACTCCAAGAGCAGCTGCCCCAGCCCTGCCCTTTACCTGCCCCCAAACTCAGAGAGCAGCTGCCCCCAGCCCTGCCCTTTACCTGCCCCAAAACTCCAAGAGCAGCTGCCCCAGCCCTGCCCTTTACCTGCCCCCAAACTCAGAGAGCAGCTGCCCCCAGCCCTGCCCTTTACCTGCCCCAAAACTCCGAGAGCATCTCCCCCTCCCGACTTCTGGCCACCTCTGTGTTTTGGTCAAGCACCCATAAGCTCCCAGTAGTTGGTCTCCTAGCAATTTGTAGGGAAAAATTCTCTAAGTAAAAAAGGAACAAACCTAACCCTGGACAGTATTTAACACCATGATCTAGATCTCAGCATTAAATCTTTACAGCAGCAAACAATGCATGCAAATGTTTGAATGATTTAACACAGTTGAAAGCTTCTGGAACAGGTAAAAAGTGATCATGAGAGAAATCAGATATTTTCCTCATTTGACTGGCAAAAAGCTCTCCTATAAAGCCATGAGTGTAGTCATCAAACTTTTTAAGTTCCAGGTAGTCAAGCTCAGAACAGCAGAAGTTACTCCTACATTACACAAAGTTTAGAAGGTGCAGTAATGGTTAAACCCCAAACTTTGAAATAACCAATGGGCCCTCTGACAAGTCACTGGTACAGTCTACCCACATTTTCGTTACAGAACAACACCCAACTGGTTGTGCTTGCAGGGTGGAGAAAAAGGTCTTAGAAATTCAAGCCTAATATTCCTTAGTTCCCCTGTGGTGTGTGAGTTAACACTGAAGTGTGATATTAATTTAATTTGTGTGATTTTCATATTGGTTAATATTTAATTTCAAAACAAGTCTTCATATCTTACCTTTTTATAAATCTTCTATTAAAATTACAGATGTCTTAGTACAGAGAATGAATTCATAATATAAATATGTAATCACAGTGAATTTGATTTCTGTATAAAAACACATTAGTCATCCTCTCTGATAACAACCTGGACCAACATCATATTGTCTTCTTTTTAATATGTGCATTTAAACAAACTAGGTCAAGTACTTTATGTCTTATTCATAAGCAGCTTAAACTGTTCAGCAAGTAGAGGGAAAATGCTAAAGTCTTTGGAAGTGCCTATAAATTTAAGGTAAATTCATTCTGTTATATTAGGAAATAGTAAATTCCAGGTAATTCAGCCTTTTAAGGACACACAGAAGATGTTGATTTAACATCTGCTCTACTGTTCAAGTTGCAGTGTGGTTGCTACCATTTCATAGCTTTTTTTCAGCACAAAAAAAGTAAATATAAATGCTTACCCTGATTCTGAAAATCTTGAGCTAATTAATGTGGTTGGGTTTTATAGAGATGGCAGCCTTAATGTGAACATTTGTGATAAACCTACAGAATCAGTGCCTGGAGCAGCTGGATCATTTTAAAAAAAAGTATTTGTGAGGCATTATTCAATCTTGGTTCTGAATTAATAAATAAAGGATTAAGGAGTAGTTATGTGAGACTTTAAGTACAGAGTGATAAAACAAACTCCTGCATTTCTATGGTGTGTATTTTATCCTAACTAGATGCAATTTACTTAAATAAGGCAATTTAATCAGTATTTAGTAAATTTGTCATTTGATATTGCAGAATCTTTCATCATATTTCACTTTAATCAAGAAAGGTAACACCTGTGGTTTATTCACAAAAGCTTCTTTTGTTAAATGAACACCCGCAGGCCATGAAGCAATTACATTTGTTGCTTGTACCAAAGTAGGAGGCACTTAAATAGACCTTAGTAGGGAGAGATGAGAACTTGCAGACTTTATTCTTTTGTCCAGCACTGAGATTAGTTCTTATCATAGCTCAAGAAGGAAGCCTCTGAACTGAAAAGAAAAGATGGGAATGATTTAAAGTTCTTCTTAAGTCTGAAACTTTGATATTGCTGGAGGTGATGTGAATACCTGTGACCTTACAAGAGTTCAAACATCTAGCCCCAGCTGATTGTACGTGCCGATGTTTTCAGAGATTGCAAGACATTCACGTTTATAAGTCCCCTAAAATCACTAGCAAAAGCTCTCTCAAAACAAAACAAAAAACCCACAGAAGCCTGTTTTCATTTGGTTGGGTTTGGGGGTATTTCTGAGGCAGATAAGTTAGTCTGCTAGCTTTATTTGCAATACATTAAGTTTCCTAATCTGTCAGTTAATGCAGCCCAGGGTTCTTACCTCTTGGGTTGGAAGATCATTGAATAATCAAAGAAAAAAGTTTGGCATCATGTAAAGAGACCAAAAGAATATAGTCACTTGGTGGTTCCCCCCCTTTAAGTAAATTAATGTTTTATGCTGGTGAGTATGCATCAGATACCTTCCCTGCACTTCAGTTTTGCCATTTTATCTGCATCCCTGAGTCAATTCCAACAGCTCTGCAGTTTTTCCCAATTTGTGGCAGTGAAAGATGCTTATTTGTGGTGATAAGAGAATGAACTGCTGCTTCAAGCTCGGTTGTTCCCAAGGATATTCTTGTTCTTGTGGTCTAGAGCCTGGGGAGGGAGCAGAGTGGTGTCTGGTGGGTGCCTTTCATTCTCACACATTTAAGCTGCGCCGCAGATAACCGGTTCTGCCTGAGAACTGCCGTGCCTTGGAAGTAAATCCTCTGTTAATCTGCACGGAACTGAGGCACTGGGGTTGCTGAGGCAGAGGGATTTGCCTGCAGACACTCAGAGGCAGCGTTTCACAGCAAGCTGCACTGCTGAGCAATTGCTGGAGTCCCACTTGTTTGGTGAAAATTGAGCTGCTGGGCGTGTGAGGCTCTCCCATCTCTAGTTCTGTAGGGCTTCCACCCCTCAGCAGTGTGGGTTTGTAGTCACTGTCCCTCTGTGTAGTGGGAGCTGGGATTTCAGTGGGACTTCTTGGATGCAGTTAACTTTAAGGTCTAAGAGGTCCATTGCCTGTAGACACCAAAATGCAACGCTGTGAGTTGTCACACAACTTCCCCTTTGCCTTGGGTTTTTTGGCAGCAGCAGCACATTGCTGTGCAATTACTACAGTCATACTAAAAATACAGGTTTTCAACAGTTAATTTTTTTTTTCCTTTGGTGGATATTATTCCCAGCTAGTGTGCTTGCAGAACTTTCAGTGTTTCAGATTGAGTCCTGGCTGTGCAAAGGCTGATACTCCCAAGAGAACTATTCCCTGTGAGTAATCCCACTGAGATCAGTGATGGGGTGTAGGTATGGCTTGATGCCTTGAAGGATTCTGGCACTGATCTTTATTTCAAAAAGAGTTTATATTACTTTTGTTAATTTTTTTTTTAAATTAATGATTATGGCCTGTCACTGGTATTTGGTTTTACATTTTCTTGTAATTCTTGTGATTTTTATTGCTTGTCTTAATTCTAGGTTGTAGTGAAGTGCCTAGATGATGGACAGACACCCTTCAAAGGTATTACAGTGCATTATCCCTGGATGAATCACACGTTGTGACAGTACTCTTAATGCCAAATGCAGAGGTGTAGGGCCCAGTCATACCTTCCAGGGAGAACTACAAAAATTACCTTAAGTGGTGAATTTCAGGATATAGGAAGACACTTCACTGCAAATGTTCTACCTGGAATGCAAACTGTGAACATCTTGTCTAGACAAATAAATATTCCTGGTCCTTGAAGTAGTTTTATGCCATTGCAGGCAAAAGCAATTTATTTTATTTTTTGTGATTTTGGAGCTTGGAAAAGTGTTCTAGAAAGTTTTTGGATATACTTGAGTTATGAGTGGCTCTTTATTTTACACAGTAAAAGATGAACATCACATTCTGCCTGTGAATTGGGAGAAGTGAGGAACCAGAACAGCTCAAGGGGAGCTGGCAGGGAAACGAGCACCTTGCAAGAAGGGATGCTTTTGCAGCAACACGAAACATTAGTGTGGGTTTGCTTTCTGTATTTAAGAAAAAAAAAAAAAAATCTTCCTTTCTTAGTAATTCCAGCTTGTCCTGTTTCTGTATTTGCTGAGGGAGGCTGTCACAGTGACAGCAGTTTGGTGTCTGACTCATTACTCCAGTAGATGCTGGACAGGGGAGTTTGCACCAGGAAGGTCAGGACGCTGCCTGGTGCTGTTATTTGCACGTGAGAAACAAACTCACACGTGTGAGCTGTGGGCACAGGGAGTGCTTTGGGTGGGTCCACTGAACTAAGTGAGCACAAATATCCAACCAGAATCCTAAACAGGCTGTGTTCTGTGGAATCTTTGAGAAAAACAGCACTGTTTTCCTCATGCTCCTCATGCTCAGACAGAGACCTATCAAATACACAGGATGCATATTCTACCCAGGTTGTTTGACTGCGGACAGAAGCTTTTTAAAACGTGTAAATTGACTTCTGGTTGGGTTTTTTTTGTTTGCAAATCTGCTTGGGTAGGAGGAGGGCCAAAGTCATCTAGCTGGAACCAGCTGGCCTTCCCAGAGGAAGCCCTTCTGTGCATGTGCCAGGAATCTGATCAGCCTACCAACCAAGCAAAGGTGACAGACAGCTGAAAAGGGAATTCCTGTCTGCAAGGACTGGGAGAACAAGCAGTAGAGGAGCTTGGCTGAAGTAGTGGCTCAGTTAAAAACGAGGGAGGTGGCATTCCACCAGAGCCTGCAGGAGGAGGTGGTACCAGTGGGCTTCAAAAGGCCTTAGACATTGCTGGTCACGTGTGGATTTGTGCCCTCTGACACACCTGCAGCACCTTTCCTGGCTGCCACAGAAATGCAGGGGCTGGCTGGGAGGGATGGACAGGCTCACAGACACTTTCTGCAGCGAGTGATTCATCCTGCCACTGCCAAAGGCGACCTGTGGTGCCTCAATCCACAGCTGACACGTTTGCCACGGCAAAGGGGCTCTGGCAGTCGTGTGCCAGCCTTGGATCCTGCTCTGGTCACAGGCACCTGGCAGCATGGCTAAGCAAGAGCCTCAAATTAAACACCAGGTTCCCAGGCAGTGCTACCTGGCCAGATACCCACAAGTACCAATTGCAATTTCCTCCAGTGGGGACCTGGATTTGTTCTTACTGGTTTACAACCAGCCTTTACTCTAGAGTGGTATTTCACTTTGCTTAATCTCTTAGGTAGAATATTGTGTTTAGAGTCTGCATGGCTCAATTCTAAAACATTCATGCTACTCTTACTTTGAGTTTCATTTGAAATTGTTTGTTTAGTTAGTTAGTTTCAGTATGTTTCAGTTAGTATGGTTTTCCCCTGAATTGTAGTCATAGCAATGTTTCAAGTACATACTTGGTTTTGGAAAAATGTATGTTAAAGTCCATCTTAAACATTTTCTAGATTGAGAATATGTTGCCTCATTTAAGTTTTCGGCCTGATTTAAAATTTTAGAAACAAAACCCAATTAGAAATGTAATTATTAAGTACTTGATTTGGTAAGTTGAAAGAGGTTATTTCAGTAACAGGAGTTATTGTATCTGAAAGACTTCTAAGAAAATGTTACAAAATAACATTGTATGTTCCAAGCAGATATCTTAGTTTGAGACTTGCAGGAGCAGCTTTTTCACATATGAAAGCTTCATACTCTCATTTAGGTAACAATTACAGCTACGTTGCTATTTCTCATTTTGTCATTGAGTCAGCCAGTGAATGCCATGAATCTGTGGTATGTAATATAGTTAATGCATAATATATATGGGCAATGAGAGGTCTTTGTCATATAGTATAAGGTCACCATCATTAATTTTCAAATTATAAAAAGGGATTTGCTGTTTTGTGATCATCATTATTGCAATATAATGTGTTGTGGATTCTGCCTGCACATAGAATGAACTGTGATCTTAATTAGAACTTTGACAAGCCTACTCCGATAAAATGATGAGATTATTCGTAATTGATGTCACAATCAATTACCAGTTAGTTCATCATGAATCTACTAACAGGTCTAGCCTTGGTGCTGGCCCCAGGATGTTGATGAGTGTGTGGCTGCCCTGTTCATGCTGTTACTGCGACAGGAGGGCAGATTTTCAGTCAACATCCTAATGACCTCTTTTGAAGTCTATTAAATTAATGACCCTGTCACATTGGTCTAACCTCTTACATCTTCATTTTGGATTTTTTGTTGCAAACCATTGGTTTTTGAGCACATGATAGAACAGATACTTTGGAGCCCTCCTTCTCATCCCTCTAAATCTGGCAGTGGGTCTTACTAGACCTCAGTAAAATTTAGTTCATTACACAGCCATGAAATACAGAGCTCAGAAATCAGGAAAAACACCGTAAGGCAAACTGTGCTTAATGCCATTCTGTTCTGGTCTCTTTTTACATTTCAATCTTGTTTAATCATAGGTGCCTAAAGGACATGTTTGGTTAGAAGGTGATAATCTCAGGAATTCTACAGACTCCAGGTACTACGGACCTGTTCCTTATGGGCTGATAAGAGGACGCATTTGGCTTAAGGTATGTCAATTTATACTCTCTAAAAATAGCTGCAGTAACACATTTTTAATGCTAGGCATTGAAACTTGCCTCCCCAGCTGCCTGGCCAAAGCAAATGTCAAGGAAAGCACGAACACTCCACCACCTGCTGTAAAAGGATAAATCAACAGCCATGGGGTTTTTGGAGGGAGGACTTTGGAGTAGCACTGGGCAGTCACTGCTATGAAAGTGGAAGGAATTATTTTGCAAGCAAATCCGAACATTATAAAACCACAAATGTACACACATACACCCTACTGCACAGATGTACATTCCATCCTTACTTCGATTTTTGCCCCTCTCTGCAAAAATGGTTTTTCACTGTTGTAGCTCTGTGGTCCAAAACACAAAATGGAGGAAAATATTCTCTTTCCAGGATTTGCACACATACTTTGGACATGTAGCCTGGCCTTGCTGCTTTTTGAACTAAAAAAATGCTTTGAATGAATATTGTACTGTATGAAGCATCACAGTTCCTTCTCCTTCTGCTTCAACAATTCTACAACTTTATTTCACACTAAATTATTTTTTCATATGACTGCATTACTAATTCACTCTTTTACCGAAAAGAAGAAATGTAACACAATTTCCTCTCCATAAAAAGTTTAATCTAAGAAGCAGGGGAGTGTATATTACACACTTATGCACCTGCTTTTAGAAAGCTGGGTTTAAAGTTGTGCCTTCAGAACAATAAAAGGTTTTCTGCATACACTTCAACACATCCACAAACCCGTAATTTAGCACACCTGTATTACACAAATTGGAAGATCAGATCTTTCCAATTTAACAAGGCCTTATATCCTTAATTTACAGTATTTAAGAACACAGTTTGGGACTTCTAAAAAAAAAACCCCAAACACCCTTGCAGCTATTGAGCACCATCAGTAATTGCTTTCTAAACCTCAGACAACACGGCCCCCTCAGCCCTACTGGCAGATTTTGGGTGACCTCTGTTCCTCCTGGCTCACATTTGCTCTGAGTTCTTCCTCGGTGTTTACCCAGGGCTCTGCCCCTTCTCCTGCTGCCTGCCTTCCCCTGGACACCAGAGGGGAAAATGCTGATTCCCAACAGGGCTATTTTTATGACCCAAGTTTTAGCTTGGATTATTGACTGCTAAGAGACAAAGGATGCTAATCTGCTGGCAGTCCTCTAAATGAAAATGTGGCAGTAACAATGCCACTGAAAAAAGCATTTCTCCAAACTGATGCATGGTTATAGAAAAGCTGCTGTTTTCTTTAAGGGGACTGTTAGCAAATACTGGATATATCAAGAACCCATGGGTATGGACAGCCAGAATTAGTCACAGTATCTCTGCACAGCAATGGATTTTGTGTCCAGCTTGTGCCTCAACAGGGAAAGTGTTTGAAAGACCTTAATGAAGTGACTGACAGGACTGAACCCTAAATAAACTCTGTGAAACTCACACAGAGATAGTTCATACTGAAGCACTACTTTAGGACTCCAGAGCACTCTGTTAAAAAAGATATTATGCAATCACTTGATACTTAATCAAAATAATTTAACCAGATTTTACAGCAGTTGTTTAATGACAGTGGCACAGGGTAGTGATTATTCAAGTTTTCATGAGGTTGAAGTACGTGGTGCCTAACAAAAGCAAAAATGAATTTGTTCATTAAATGAGTGTTTACAGTTGGGTTATGATAATTCAGATGAGCATACAGTGATGTTGCTGCTGCACACTGCAGTGGCAGGCACTGCACGGAGGTGGCTGAGCACTGACCACTGGCCAGGAAACCTCTGTGTGCTTTTCATGCAGCCTGCTGCAGCTTTGGCTTCTCTTCCATCCAACAGTTTTTAGCTGCCTTCACAACAGAAGCTTTTGTGGCTTTATCTTACAGTGGATTTTGGAGGAGCAGATGGAACCCTGCCTTTCAGCACTAAGTTGCTTTTTTAGGATACCAAAAAACCCCAAATATAATTTTGGAAGTCAGGGATTTCAACTGAAGAGAGTGAGCTTAGCCAGCCTAGCTGGCTGATTTTGTTTGCCAACCTGTTCTAGGCAAAACAAGAACGTTTATCTGAAGTTTAGACCGAAGGTTCTCAGTCAGTCTTGGTGCAGCAGTTTTTAACCCTTACAGAAATACCAACACGTGGTTCTGTCTGCTCCTTTTCCTCCCTGCCACTCCAAACACAAGGTCATTCCATAAAGGGCTGCTGAAATCAAAGCAGCTGCAACTTCAGTAAAAGCACTGGGAATCCCACTTTGACAGAACTCATGCTTCATCCTGTCCTAGGTAGGATACCCAGTGCATTCCCTGGATTTAGGCTCCATGTCAGAACTAGACCTGTGGTGTATCTTCAAAAGAGCTAGTTAGCCCCATTTATGCCCCGTCCATCAGATCAAATCTATCTATGTAGGCCAAAGCAAAGAGGGCAAAGAGCTGCTAATTGGAAGAGCCAGTCTGAATGAGCAAGTCACAGTCAACTTCTGTCAGAACTTTAAAGCACCCGGGAATCACGGCAGAGTGGCATGTCTTTGTTTCCCAGAGGAGGGGTTTCCATCTCTTTCCAACCACCAGTATTGTTTCTCAGGTTCTCCCTGCATGCAGACTAGATAAAACATCATTTTCATTCTAATTCTACCACCAAGATTACTGTGACAAATTTCAAACTACACTGTCAAAGCAACATTTAAAGCTAATTTGATTACTTTCACTGAAAGAAAGGCAAGTTGCAATAGGTGTGATTTGAGTTGCCTGAAATGAGATTTGTGCTGCAGTGAACGGACTAAAAGAACTTCCTTCTCCAGGCCTTTACTGAGATCAGCTTAGATTTGTTACATGGGATATTTTTCTTTTACTTCTGTTTGCCTTGAAGGCCAAACAAAGACTTGACACCCAGCCTGCAGCCAGCACGGGCCCTCTGGACAGCCTTGAATTCTGCAGCTTTGCTGCTAACCAAGATCACAAATACCCTTCTGTTGTTGGCTTGTATCTGTATTTTTGTGTGGCACTTAAAATAGCTCACTGGCTGATCAGCACAGAGACAAGACATCACCTCTGTGGTTCTGTGTATCAGCAGCTGTCCCTCGTGCTCCTCCCTCACTGCACACGCCAGAACCACAAGCATTTTCTAAGATCTTGCACAGGAGGCCTTTTCTGATGCACAGAACTCGAGGTGCTGAGCATGACTCATCCTTCTGCCTTCCTGAGGGCCCCACGCAGGTGTTGGGGCTCGGGGCTGCCAGGACCTGGGGCAGTGCACAGCCCCAGCCAGGAGTGAGCTGCTGCTGCTCCTGCCGTGCCTGTCCTCAGCTGCCTCAGCCTCCTGTCACGGCCCTCGGTGCTGGGGACAAATCACAGGGGCAGCAATGACTGAACCTTTGCCTCTGCTTCCTCCTCTGAATGACACAATTACTCTTTCACTCCACACAGGAAGCAGCAAAGGCCCCTTCTGTGCTGTGGCTGCTCCATGAACTCAGAGCTGCTGTTCTTATACCTTAAGACCAAATTCTAAGGAAAAACAAGCGAGAGAAACAAAATACTGACAGATGCTTTGGGAACAAAGTAGTGCCCCACCTTTCTCTGTCTAGGCCGCTTCATCTTGGGCAGGGGCTGTGAACTTTTTATGGGATCAGAGCCACAGAGGGCATTGATTCTTCAGCACCATCTTTCCCTTCTTCCTGCTGAGCCCCTTGTGCCATCTTTGAAAGAACATCTTGCCAAGAGACACAGGCATTCGAGGCAGACAAAGGACAATGAGTGAATGAATGTCCTTGCTTTCCTATGACTTTTTTTTTGCATCCAAGACCATCCTACATGTCATTAATGACTGTGCAGAGCCAAGTACTCTTGGGAGCATTCAGTACATGAACAGTAATACAGTTAATTTCTGGAGAGAAGATTTGTTTATGGTCAGCATCATTCTCTGACACCTGTCCTGGGTGATGAGTTGTCTCTTTTGTCTGTCCCCTTCTCATAGGAGTGTCTCAGTTCAGAGCCCTGGACAGTGGCAGGCACTCCACCCCTTCATTCCTGTTTGTCCTGTAGCCAATAGATCTTTTTTTTCCCAAGGTTTGGTATTTGCAGTTCAAAGGCCCATCTTGAAAATACCAATGTACACCTCACTAGGGGGAGGTCCATGTGCTTGGTACTTTTTTCTCCTAGATGAACCAAAAAACACACACCTTGTCTTTAAAATAACAAAGAGCTTTACAAGCTAGGAAACACTGAATTGGAAAGGCACTCTTTATGTTTATTTCCAAGGGTGAAAAAAGCAATGGAATTCGTGAGGCTCCCCACAGCAAAGCATGCCCTGTATGAATGGTACAGTTCACACTATGGAACAATTCCCTGTAATATACAGTATTTATTACTTCATCAGTGAGCAAAATTCTTTCTTTAGAGAGAAAAAAATTATGCTGTTTATGAAACAATTACAATAACGACTGACAATACTGAACTTTGAATTGTGACTGAAATCTCTCATGGCTGTGCTTTATTTTACAGATATGGCCTCTGAATGACTTTGGATTTCTACGTGCAAGCCCCAACGGCCACAGATTTCTTGACGATTAAAAGACTTGAGTTACTATTGACAGTTTTCATAGTATTTTCTACTAAAATGAACGGGACTATTTTTGTTTAGAATAAACACCAATATTACTTGACAAAGATGTCTCTTTCTGAGACTACACCTAACTTCAGAGTGGCAATGATACACTTGTGCCACCAACAGAAATGATGTGCCTCTTGCTCTGCTTCCTCTGGCGAGCCCCAGGGAGTGCCTGGATTTATGGGGAAGTTCTGGGCTCTCCTTCCAAGCCAAGGTTAGCACGGAGTGTTCAGAAGGATGGAAAAGGCACAGTGCACTCACTGTGCTGTCACACAGCCAGAGCCATCCCCTGGCTCTCCCTACATCAGCAGCTGGAACAAAACCAGCGGGGTTCCAGATCTGCTGGGCACTCCCAGCAGTGCTGTGGGGCTTCCCTCTGGCTGCCCAGTGGGGTCAAAGCACAGCTCCCTCCTTAGCTTTCCTCTCAGGAATGATGGCTCCATTTGCTCCGACGAGGGAGAGCCCAGCTCAACGTGTGCTCCTGCTCCAGGCTGCCCAGGTGATGTCACTGACACAGGGCAGGGCACAGCCACCAGCTCCTTAGCACTGGGACACCCAGCCACCTCCAGCTGCCAGCTTCTGCCTCCTCCTTCTGGGCTCCAGGCTTTGAGAGGATTTCATGAACTTAAATATTTAGCTTATCAACAGAAAATGTTCCTGTTTCCCACTGCTGAACCTTGCTCTTCATTATCTTCAAAGCATTCTCACATCTGTGCCTCCTGATTGAATTTTGTCATCTGAGCTGGTAAAAGGATTTAACCTAAGAGGAAGGGCCCAAGGTAGAGCTGCTTCAGGCTGAAATTGAAGGAAGTTACTCTGTTGTTTGCTGGGGAAGAAACCTTTAGATTGGGAAATACATTCCAGTTGTACAGAACTCCTGGAGGTGTTGAATAATGAGCTCTTCAGCTGCACAAGGAAAATCTGAGCCTCACGTCTACAGAGCTGTGTGAGCAAAGGGGCACCTGTCATTTTTAAGCCTGAATGAAGCCTTGTTCTTGTAGTGCCCCCCTTTTCCTTAACATACATTTCTTTAGCAGATGCTGTCCCTTGTTTGTAACACTCAGTGTGCTTCACTGAAACAATCATTGCAGGATCTCGATAACAAGGGAACATGTGTCACAACAAACCAAAGACACATCTTTGGTTTCACTCTTGGAGATGCTGTAATTCCCACCACATCGACAGGACAGAGTGTAGAGTTGTTCATCTGCAAAAAAAGAAAACAAAAACGCCTTCAGTGCTGGAGAAGAATCAAGAATTTATTTGGAATGTTCTTCACAAAGCTGCTCTTAGAAACAAATAACCTCCCACTGCTGGGTTGTAAATATCAGTATCTGTGCTACCATTTGTAGCTCAAAAATAATCTCAAAATGTTTTGGTGATTGAGGAATTCTTACACTGAACAACCAGGGCCAGTGGAGTCTCTTCAAAAAAAAAAAAAAATCCCCAGTAATAACAAGGTGTTGTGAAACAGATGATACTAAAAGAAAAAAAACTAAGTGGTGTTAGTCACACCTGTGACAGATCAAGGATGCTTCCAAAACAGGCTGCTAACCCAGGAACCAAAACAGAAGAAAGGAAAGTAGGAATTTTCCCCTCACAACTTAAAAAAGGTAAAGAAATAAAATGAAAAATCAGCCATTTATTCCAAAGGCAATGGAACAAGAAAACCCAGAGCAATAGACAGGAGGGCAGTAACACTGGCAGATGAAGAAAGAAACACAGGCATTCCACCATCATGGGAAGAGCAAGAAGATGCACAAGAGATATAGGAAAAATCTATGTACTCTCAATTAGACAAGAGGAGAGCTGGGTGAAAAGTGGTACTGCAAGTGAGGGTGGGGAGAAGTGATGTGGATGGAATGGAAAACAAATGTAACAGAAAGTTAAGTTCTAATCCAGGTAATCTCAGAGGGCAAAACAGCTTTGTCCCAGGAAATACAGAAAAAACAGCACCTAAAGTAAGAAAACAGTGGGTCAAGATGCAGAAAAAAATTAACAGGGACAATGAAAAGCATTAGGAACCAGCAGCAAGGAACTCATACCTTCATTCCAAGACATGTCCTCCAGATAAATCTGTGCATGAAGTGGCCATTCTTTTGTCAGGTTATCTTCTATAAAGCAAACATGACAGATGTTCAGTCTTTTCTGATAAATGAATAGTTTTATATACCTAGCAGTCAATCTGGTCCCTACCAGACAGTCCTGCCTCTAGACTACTGCATCAGTTCAAAATGTAGTTCTCTAAAATGTTAGTTTCCATGTATCTGCACAAGCTGGAGGATGTCCTCCTGTAGCCAGGAGAAAGAGATGGTGACAATGTATTACTGAATGAAGACCTTGAAACCAGCACTTTTGCACCTCCCACACTTCAGTGAAATTAGGGGCAAACTTCTGTTTTGATGTAGATGCCTTTTAAAGCCTGGCTGTAACTCCAACTCCATGAGCTGAAATGGTGAAGGTCTGCTAACCTGTATTTCTCCCAGAGGTGTGGGACAGCTGAGGTCCAAAGGGACTCTCAAGATCACCTCTCAAAGCCTCCTGCACCTGCAGGGCAGCTGAGCAAGCTGACCACAAACAGCCATGTCTGGGCAGATTTTAAATATCTCCACAAATGGAGACTTCTCAGTATCTGTCCTCAGTACCTCTCAGGCAACCCATCCCTCCTTAGAAAGGAGAAGCCAAAGAAAAACCTTCCAATCAGCACCAAGGGAATGTTGTGTGTGAGAACACCACCGAGATTCCTGCACAGAAATAAATGGGAAACACTTGTAGGGGAAGACCACTCCAAGTGCTCTTTTATGATAAGGAGTCTCTGAGCACAGAAAGAAAGTCAAGTTCTGGCCTGTACCTGAGAGATCTGCTGCCATTTGAGCCCCCAGACCCTTCCAACACTGAGACATGAAATGAAAAGTGTACAACACAACTGCCAGCATCAAAGTGTTCATTACAAATTGGTGTTTTTTCCATTTATCAGCAACTCATATTTGATATACAAAGTTCACACCAACTCCTTTAGCTTAATAATGTGAGAGCTTGTCATCAGAGTTACAAGTGAAGCCATAAAAAAACAATACCTAAAAAGTGAAAAAAAGACATAAACCCCTTATAACCTAATGACACAAAACCTCCCAGCTGCTGCCTGTCCCCTGAAAGCTCCAACTCCCCAAAAGCTGTATTCTGAAGAACAAGAAATGCCCAACAGCTGAACTACAGCACATACACAGAGATGCCTTGGCTTTGGCAAGACTCAGGAGCTCAGTGCCTGCACAGAGTTTAAATGAGGCTGTTCTTGAGGAGGGAAGTGTTCCCCCTCTTGGAGTGGTGAATTTTTAAGCCTGTTTATAGTTTAGTAGCTTTTGAGAGCACGGAGGGTTTTCTACAGCTTTCTTGGAAAAGCTGACAGTGAAAAATGTCTTATTCCAGAACTGCTTTAGTGAACACGTGCTGGAAAAGTCAGAGCCCAGATTATGTTGTTTTAATTCCCAAGAGATGGCCCTACTTAATCACTGCATTCCAAGTGGTTCCCAGCTTCTTCTGTGTAACTTCCATGTAACTTCTTTGCTCTGGCCTGAAAAGTAGAACTGAGGGACTTTGCAGGCCCCTCTCCAGTAGCAGCCCAGAGAAACTGCCCCTCTCCAACCTTTGTCTGATCAGATAATGGAGAATTCCCTTCTTTATCACCACAACCCAACCACCAAGTTTAAAATGCCAGTCTTTCTTTTGCAACTCGCTGTTCTGTTCTAACTGAAATGTACATTATATATGCCTGGGAATGAGCCTCATCTAAATCAGTGCTAATGAAAGCAATTAAGTGGGACATATTGGAAATAATGATGGGATGGGTACAGCCTCTTTGATGTTACCTTTGCTCAACACCTATTTGGTAATGAAAAGGTCAGAACCAAAAGCAATCTAACCCACTCAGACCCAGTGCTTTATTCCTCTCAAAAGAAAAATAGGAAAACACACCAGTTACACAGAGTAACAGATTTTCCTTGCACCTGATCAGGACATTAGTTAAATCTGTGAGGTGTTAAAATACAATAAGGGATCAGATGGCCTCCTCTCATCCCAAATATCACCAATGTTACTGGGAGTTTGCTTGGGACGAGCTACAAACCCTGAGGGCTGCAATGGTGAATGTCCTGAGAACACCCACAAAACCAGCCAGAGCCCTGTCCTCCAGCAGGCCTTGCTTGAAGCAGAATCCTCCTTTTCTCAGAGGAAAAAAAACAATAAAAAAACAGAGCTCAAAATCCATGTCTACCTATCTGGCTCACCACTGTGATCAAATAAGACAGTACCATAACTGTGAGAACAGTACGAAAATGGGAAATGCTTCCTATTTCACGTTTATTTTTAATACTGCGAAGAAAAATTCACAGTTTTCACAAAGGGAAAGGGTCTCGGGTTGTAGAATGAAAAGGTTTTCATCTACAGGTAACAAAAAAAAAAAAAAAAAAAAAAAAAGAGTTAGAAAACTTCCAGAGTTTCCTATTTGGAATTAATGAAGCAGGATTTCTCTCAGAACAACTTTTATGGGATTGGTGGTGGAGGTCTGGGCCATGCCTCGCTGCCAGAAGGTACAAAAAGGGCAGATGGGCCACGAGCCACCTGAAGAGAACTGGTACAATGCAAATTCATGAGGTTACCATACTTCAAATAAAGTAACTGTGAATCACAGAACCACAGCATCATTTGTGTTGGAAAACACCTTTAAGATCATTGAGTCCAACCATTAAAGTAATGGCAAAACAGCTGAGGAAAGTCTGCTCTCTCTTCCATTCCAAACGTGGTATAATATGAAGCCCAGGGAACAGAATTTCAACAAAGCTTTTCTAAATCATCCCTGCAATTGTAATTTTGAAAAGAAAAAAAAAAAAATCCCAACCAGCAGGCAAAATGAATCCTTCTCACAATTCCCAGGCTGAACAGAGATTGTTATTCCCCATCTAATGCTGAGATCCTGAAGGATCAGGCACAGCATCACTGGGCAAGGGAGGGGATTGTCCCACTCTGCTCTGAGCTGGGCTGGCCTCACCTCGGGTCCTGGGGGCAGTTTTGGGTACCACAATGTAAGAAAGACCATTAGGTCTTTTTTAAGAAGAAAAAGTCTTGCAAAAGAAAGCCCATAAGGCCTTTAGAGAACATCCAAAGGAGGCCAGGTGAAGGTGAAGGGCCTGGAGGGGAAGCCATGTGAGGAGTGGCTGAGGGCACTTGGTTGTTCAGCCTGGAGAAGAGAAGACTGAGGGGAGACCTCACTGCAGTTACAAACTCCTCACGAGGGGCAGAGCAGGGGCAGGCACTGATCTCTGCTCTCTGGTGACAGTGACAGGACCTGAGGGAACGGCCTGAAACTGAGTCAGGGGAGGTTTGGGTTGGATATCAGGAAGAGATCCTTCACCCAGAGGCTGGCTGGGCACTGGAACAGGCTCCTCAGGGAAGTGGTCACAGCAGCAGCCTGACAGAGCTCAAGGAGTGTTTGGACACTGCTCTCAGGCACATGGTGGGATCCTTGGGGTGTCCTGTGCAGGGCCATCAGTGGTCCTCCTAAGTCCCTTCCAACTCAGCATATTCTGTAACTGTGATTCTATGAAGTCTGAAATCTGGTTACCTCAAAAAAATAAAAATTTCCTATTAGTACTCTTGACTTCACACATAATCCAGTAACAGCTCTTGTCAGACAGTTTTGCACACTGCATTTATTTGCCTGTCTGGTTCAAGCAGAGGAACACTTTCCAGAGATGAACAAAGCTTTTTTATTTTCTAGGTCTCCTACTAAATACCTTACCCAGCCTAATACATCTTGAGACAGCAGAAACAGAGGTGGAAAACAGAGGCAGGGCCCAGTCTAAGTCTGCAGGCACAACATCTGACCTGATGGCTCTCACAGTGGTTCACATTTCTTGTGCCCTTCCTTCTTTCACCTGCATCATTGTTATTACAACCATGGCTCCTTGCTGGTGCTTGTCTGAAGTAAACTGGTGTCCCATTCCCCAGAGTGGGAATTCACCCATGCTGAGTTACGTGGTGGCCTTGCACGTGATGTCTGCTCAGGCTGTGAAACTCTGTGTACAGAGCTGTCATTTCTGAAGGACACACACCCTGGACATACTGGGGGAGATGAGAGGACCTGATTGTCCACCAGAACTCGTGAAACAAATTTTAATTCCCCAGCAGCACAGCCTGCCTGGCTTTACCATCTATTGGATTTGTCTGACAACAAGAGGTGAAAGGATTCTGCAGCTCCATTGTCTCAAATGCAGGATCTAAGAAAAACACTGGCAGGCTCATCAGAGAGGTTTATGAGCCTGCAATTCAAAGAGATTCAAAGGAAAAATCTACTGAGATTCTTTCAGGCTACAGAACAACATTAAATAACTATTAGCAGCTTGGTTCAGTAAAGCTTTACTAGAGCCCTTGCTGGGTCATTCAGAAATTGTAAAAGAGGAAAGGTATTTAAGTTTCACTTGGAGATACAATAAATATTCCTTGGGCTATTTAAGGCTGAGTTTTAGGGAAAGGGTTGCAAGCAGTAAATGGAAATTTAACCCTTTTAACAGTTTCTGGTTATTGTAAAAATAGTCATAATACTTGAAAGATTTTTCTAGCTCTTTATCAGGCATACATACTTAGGACTGATTTTTTTTTTCCAAACCAAACACAATTAAACTTATGTACTTAAAAATATGTACTGTCAGCCAAATACTGTTCACAGCACCTACTCTGCATAAAAATCACCCCAGTACTCACTGGATGTTTTCACAAGTTAATTTTTTTCTAACAGACCTTTCAGTTTTAAAACAATTACTTAAATTTGAGTCTTTTCAGTTTGTTTAAAACCATCCCACTTACTTTAATTTGAAATTTTAACAAAGTCATGTGGTAAGAATTTTCATAACAAAGAGATATGGAGAAATACCAAAACAATCCCACTCCACTTGTTGCAGATGAGATTTAACTCCAGAGAGTTCAAAGGCTTGTGCTCCAGCTGAGGGGCTACAGCCACAAATCCATGGCTGGAGAAGGAATGTCCACTTCTGTCATGTACAGAGCACAACCTGGCACACTGCAAACCCACGGCTTTTGTCAGCAAAGCCTGCCTCAGTGACCAGATACTACAAAATGAGCTGGTTCAGGCCAAGTACAATTTTTTGTTGTGCCTCACTGCCTGACAGAGAGGAACAAAGAGGATGGAACCAGAGCCATTCTCAGAGGCACAAGCTGGAACACTGGCAGCTCCAGTTAGAGCCTGGAATTCCTTGTACCTAAGAACTGACACAAGAACAAAGCAGAAATTATGCTGAAATATTACTCCTGTATGAAAATTGCATCTACAATACTTTTCTAAAAGTGTCATTAAAAAACTGAAAATCCAAAGGAGGTATGTGCCAAGATGTGAAAACTCGTCCCCCTATCCTATAAACCCTTGGAGGCTACAAGAAGGATGGAGAGGGAGTTCTCACCAGGGCACTTAGTGACAGGACAAGAAAGAACAGATTCAAACTGAGAGACAGCAGGTTTTCATTAGATAGTGGGAAAAAATACCTGCCTGTGAGGGTGCTGAGGCCCTGGCACAGGCTGCCCAGAGGAGCTGTGGCTGCCCCATCCCAGAAGTGCCCAAGGCCAGGATGGATGGCGCTCTGAGCAGCCTGGCCCTGTGGACGGTGTCCCTGCCCATGGTGGAGGGGCTGGAGCAGGATGGTCTTTGTTTTTTATTAAGGTATTTATTTTCCAACCCAAACCATTCAGTGATTCTGTGTGTTATGGACATTTGTGTCCATCCTCTTGTGGAAACAGACCATCTTTAACTGAACCTCATTAAAGTCATACATGGAAGAGAACCCCTAAATTCTTAAATCTGCCACTCAAAATCATACACAAAGCAACTGGTTTTAGTGTCAATTCCACTACTAGCTTTAAATTATTTGCTACACTTATCACCAGAAATTATTCTAAGGCACCAATTTATTGACTTAATTTTGTGACCTTTCTGCTAATCAACCATTAATAATTAAAACAAAACCGACCAATAATTAAGACATAAAATGAATTCATATTGGTATTGAATACCTTGGTAATGTGATTGTTTAGATGCAGTTCCCCTGTATATATCAACAAAAAGGCAGAAACATTGCAGGGCTGCTATTGCAAGGGAGCTGGACAGGATATAGAGATGGGCTGGCAAGGACAGACATCAGAGAGCTGACCCAAGAAGTGCTGCTTTGGGGTGGGATAACCCAGTGCAGCAGTACAGGCTGGGAGCCACCTGGCTGGAGAGCAGCTCCCCAACAAGGACCAGAGGGAGCTGATGGACAAAGGGCTCCACACCAGTCAGCACAGGGCACTGCTGGGGCCAAGGCCAGCCCCTTGCTGGGCTGTGGCAGCAACAGCAGCAGGTTAACACAGGGACTGTTCCTCCTCTCTACTCAGCACTAAGGGAATTGCACCCAAACCCCTGTGCCCAGCAGGTTTTGGTGTCCCCAGCACAAAGCCCTGACTTCTGGGAGCGAGTCCACTGCATTGCCAGCACGGTCAGGGCCAAGGAGGGTGCAGAGAGGCTTCTCAGAGGTGCACACAGGAAGGAAGAGAAGTGAAAGGCACAAGTTGTGAAGCCCTTATATACGACTTGAGAGAAGCAAAACACGTTTTGGTTGATTTGGGGTTCGGTTTTCGTTCATTTGGTTGATTTTTCTACCACGAGGGTGTTCAAACACTGGAACTGCTGCCCAGAGCAGCTCCATCCTTGGACACACTAAAGCTAGGCTGGAGGAGGGCTGAGCAAGTGACTATGAGGACTGGCTTTAGGCAGGAGATTGAGCTGGCTGGCCTGTGAAGGTCTCTTCTAGCCTGTGTGATTCTCTGATTCTACGGGAAGCTTTTCTCCTTACCAGCTGTGTCACAAAAGCATGAACTTTCAGGGTTCAGATGATTTCTAATGTGAAAAATGTGAAACAGGTTTTACCCACGCTAAAAACTTTTGGTAATAATTGGAGTCCAGCTTGATTTTAACCGTATATTCATCTTTTTTTAAATGTGATATCAAACAAAGAATGGAAAAAAACTAAGAAGAAAATCTATTGACAAAAACACCCCAAGTCCATTCTTCATAGGTAAATTGTTATGCAGATTTTTTTTTCCACCCCCCCCCAAATTTTTCACAGGGACTGTAAGCAAAAGATTCACCATCATAAAAAGGTATTCTTATATGACAAAACAATGAATTGGAAAAAAAATCAGAAAACATACAAAAAGGCAGTTCTTAGAAGACTTCCAAATCAGGAGAAGTTGGATAAGTGTTTGAGCCTAACCTCTGAACAGTTTGTGGTTTGTCCCTTCCCCTTTAATGCCTGAAGGCACAAAAAAATTAGAAGATTATTAGGAAACCTTCAGAGAAAAGCAGTATTAAGATATAAAAAGCACATTCACTTGTTATTCTCAACAATTCAAACAAAAAGAAAATTAAAACCATAGAACCCCATAGCATTTCATCTCCCTGGAACTTCTCTGGCTACTGAATTTCTGAGCCAAGCAATTAAGATTTAGTTAGTGTAACACAAGAAGGTACATACAAACAAACAATCTGTGAAATGGGGGAAAGACTGCAGTGCAAAGGGCTTCCTGCTGATGGGCAGCCACACACACACAGAGGCATCCTTCAGATCCTGCTCCCTGGCTTTCCTTTGCATCTTACTAACTTGCTGTATTCTCTCTCTCATCACTATTCCCCTTAGCTGCTGTCTCAATTCCTTTGTTTCTGTGAGATTTTATGGCAGCGTCTACGAATTTGTCTAGAATCATGACTTCAGAAGCAGCCTGACAGGCATTCAAAGAACCAGAATTTATTTCCCCATCATTTTGCTGCCAGGGAACATGCTGGAAAGAATGCAGCAGCATTGCACATGTGTGTTAGGTGTGGCTCAGTCTGAAACGCAGGGAATGGCACCCTCTGTGCTAAAAGAGAATGTCCCATCACCAGCCCATTGCCTAAACTGAGGTGCAACCTGATTTCTGTATTTACCAAGTCTTTTACACCAAATCTTGGGATGGCTTTTCGAAGAACTCATCTGGATGCAAAAGAACCTCAGAAAATACAGATCATCTTCAAATGATGGTCAAAACTAATCTACAGCCATGTCCTTAAATCCCAAGGGAAAACAAAATCTTGATGTAGCTCTCTACTCCAGTGGATTAACCTAACCCAGGCAAAATGGAACTTCACAGTCTGAATTTAAGCTTTCGGTAAAACTCACCAAATACTGAAAAGATTCCCAACTTCATCTCTAGTGTTTCCTTTTTCTCCTGCACATGCCATTTGTGAGAAGAGAAGGCATAACCAATATATACAATGGTGAGAGTACAACAGCATGAGAGTGCTGGGCAGCAGAAACTCCTGTTCTGACATCACCTTCAGGCAGTTAATTTAAAAAACAACTTTGAGATGAAAAATTTATTTAAGTCCGATCTTAATACCGTTTACGTTACAAATAGAACGAGATGCAATTTTTTTCCATTCTTCTGAAATATTTATTCAACAACTCTGTTTTCAGCCCTCCCCCTCTGCTCCCAAAGCCACACAAAGTCTGAAACACAAGGTTATTTAACTGGAGAATTCACCCCGTGTATCTCCAGCTCCCCGTCACCCTCTTTTATCCTGCAGTGACGCCTGTGTGCCACGGCCACTACGCCGCCTTTGTCTCTGCAAGTTGTGGCGGTGGCAGGGGAGTTAAAAATCAGCAGAAGGGAGCAAGGTCTGATGGTGTGCCAGTGCACAATGGCAGGGAATTCAATAACAAGCTGCACAGACAGCGGGGCTTTTATCAGCACATTCCGCGGTGGTGGTGGCTCCACGTCAATGCCGGGCCCGAGCGTGTTACTGCAGAGTGCGACCCAGTGTTCTCCCCACGGGCAAGCCACTATTATTGACTCCCCCCATTAACATGTAGGGTGGATATACATTTATTGAAGGTTCTAATGGAAGGCTGAGGGACTCCTATCCTGAGGCCAGAGCAGAAAGACAGCCTATCACTTCATGTAATGGTAGCCCATGTGTGACAGACCTGACCTACATTTCCCCCCTTTCTTTCTCACAACAGCCTGTCACTGTTTTAAGAAGCTATTTTCTGAGAACTATAAAAAGGAATGCGTGCTAGAGCTGCCTAGTTAATATGTTACACTGAAATATTATTTACAAACCCGCTTTAGAAAGGTTGGTTTAGACTACGGGTGAATTATGAACCCGACCTAACACCCACAACGGAAAAGAACGTGCCCTAATGATTCTGGTTATAAATCCATACACAAAGAACACAAAGGTGTAGCTGGATTAACACTTACATCTAAAACACTGCAACAAAATGGAGCGCAGAACTGAAAATTGAGAACAATTAATGAAGCTACCTTCATAAAATAAAAAGGGCTAAGCTCTTGCAAAGTAGTATAAATTTCATAATAATTCCAACTATCAGGAATAATGCACCCTAACGTTTTGTTGGAAGTAATTCTGTGTTTTCAGCAGCTAATGTATGTGTGGCACAAGCTATAAATAATGGATCCACGTCTGAAAGTAGGACAAGAGCGAGAGAAACATTCGGCTCAGCACTAAACAGCATTTTAAAATACCATCTAACTACCACTCCCAGCCCCTGCTTCTTTAAAGAGCTGCTGCCACTCCAGCACTCCTTGGCAGGAACCTACCACGCTGCTGCAGGTCATACTCTTTTTTTGTCTCCTCGTTCCCTAGAATTTTCCACGCTTGATCAATTTCGATGAACCGCTGCACGCGCTCCTCCACTTCTCCTGCTGGCACATCTGCCTCCTGTTTGTCGGGATGATACTGCCAATCAAAAAACAACAGAAAAAAAAACAAACCAGGGCTGGGGGAGCGCGAGTGAGCAGGGTGGGAGAGGAGCAATCGATAATATATTTGATACTCTCGGGCAGGAGGACAGAGAAAAGGAGAAGGTCGAAGCTGAGGAGCCAAAGGAAGGGAGATGACGGTGCTGGGCACCAGGGGAACCTGCCAATTGAATTATCCCACTGGAATGGCAACTGAACCAGCAGTGGCACCAGTGTCACCACGCGCACTGACGGCATTTTCTGGATAATTTGCTGATGGAATCACTGGCCTTATGGACAATTTACCTAGAGAGTGACTACCACAAACAGAAATAGGTACATGCAGGGGACCACGCCACAGGAACAAGACGAGGTGCTGGAGGTGCTGGCAGCTCTCGTGGTACTACACAGAGCTGATTTAAACATAACCACCAATGTTCAGTTAGAGCTATTACAGGTAAATTGAATGCTGTATTACATCTGCCTAGCTTTTTTTATGATTTAAATGGTAAATAAAATATACATGATCAAATGTAATTTATACTACATGTAATTCTACTTCTGAAAATATGCCTCAGCATCTTTAATTTCTTCCAGTTCAGTGAATCAATAGCCCTTCCAAATACTTGAAGTCATGGATCACTGGCTACAAAATTGTGTCATTTTAGTTAAGAAATGTTTATTCAAGGACATGGTTATTCAAGAAATCCCACGTTAAACAGGCAATAATAATTAAAATGGCAACACGTTTTCTTTCTCATTTGTTCTGAGCAGAGCATTCTGACTTGAGTGTTTCCAGTGTCAACTGAAAAGGAACCCTCAAAGCTCCATCTTCCTGTAGCTTTGATTCATCTCCAGTAATCTCTTTCTTCTGGTATTTTAAATTGCTCAGTAGACGTGATGGAGTAACAGGAAACAGCATTTAAGTTGAGAAAGTTGCAACATAATCAGGCCTCCCAGCTGATATTTGTATCACAGACCAAGTTTTCCCTTATTCTGGAGCTTTATCTGCCCTTCATACCAACATCAGCTGGGGCACTGAAACACAAAGCAGATTTTGGGATGTAGAACACCTGTTCTACAAGTGTTTAAGCAGATTTTTGATTAAATGAATCTCTCTGTTTTAGTTTATAATCCATTTTGGAAAGAAAAGAATGCTAGTAACATGTGTAGCTGATAAAATCCCCAATGTAAAGGAGCACTTCTCCTGGAGTCTATTTGCTCACTGACGTATCTGTCACTGGCACTGATGGGTGTTACCCAGACAAATCCCCTGCACAACAACAGCAGGGATGGGGTGAGCAAAATCCTTTGAGCTCAGGTTTTTTCACAGGTGTTTTTCCATATACAGGTGGATGTACCTCCAACCTCACATAGGAGGCCTGTACACAAAATCCTTGTTTTGTTCCACTCGAAGTCCCCTCTGCAGTCAACACTGAGGACTATCTTACAGCTTGCTGAAAACACAGCTGAAGGATCAGTTGTGATCCATAAAGGTTCATCCCTTTTCTAGCTTCTCAACTGAAGATGACAAAATTCTAAGGTGCAAACAAAACCAAAAGATTTTGGTCATTGCATTCACTGTACTCTATATAGATAACTGCTAGATATTTGGATTGGCCATGAGGACTACACCTTCTCAGATGAGTTTCCTAGAAATACACAGAAACATTACTGCCCAAAGAAGTCTCTCCTGCCAGGAATGTTGAGAGAACACTCCCATAAAACCAGCCACACTTTCCTTTTGCTGTGTCAAAACTCTGTCTGACTAAAAAATGATTCTGAGCTATACTGGAAGGAGACAGCAAAATACAGGAAGCTACACATCCCAAAAGTACTGGGGGAAAATAATAATCAATGCAGAAAACACTACTCTGTTCATTTCTTGAGTAATGGAGAAAATTGATTATTCTTCAGGTTTATCACACAGCCCTTAACTCCTTTCCTACAGATTTGGAAAATTTAGTATCTGCAGCATATACAAGTTTTATGTTAGACAGACTACAATTTCACCTAACTTGTATCAACTCCATTGTAGGGGACCTGCCCATTAAAATACTCATCCATATCTATATCTATCTATTTCTCTCCATTTTGGTCTCCATGCCCTCTGAACCTATTTGCTCCTTCCTCTCTTGGCCTTTCTCCTCTATTATCACCTAATGCCTGTAGCAAAGTACAGCTACACTAAGTAAAATCCTCAGACATCAGCTCTTCTACTCCAATACTCCTCTTATTCTTTTTTTTATTCCAGTGACCCCGTTTCATCTGGATTTATGTACTTATTTTCATGCTCTTATTGACTTACTTTCCTACTCTCTAGCTTGCTAATCAAAATCCAGGAATATATCTGTAGCAAAAATCCACTCTTGATTCAACTGCCCTTTCCTTCCCTCTCCAAGACAGCAAATCAGGTGTCCTCTCTCCAGTTGTTTTAGACACTGTTCAGCCACTCAGACACAGAGGATACTTGACAATAGCACTCAAGTTCAGAGGGAGCACTCTAATGTCCTCTGTCAATACCTCAGACAGAAATCAACCACAGTCTTTTCTGGGACCTTCCCTCACTCCTAGTTACCAGAGTCCTGTGTCTGATCCCGCTCCCTCTCCATAACCTTCGCAGGAGCTGCCTGAAGAAACAGAGCCAGGGGTTGGGTTGGGTTTGGTTTTGCTTTGCAGGAGGTGAAACATGAGGGACGTTTGTGATCTCCTCCTCTTTCCCATTCAGCCTTATTTCTGGGTTAATCTCAGCTGCAGCCTGCCCAGGGCCCATAATGCAAACAGACAGGCCCTGTTTTCTACTCGACCTCCCTCCTTTGGCTCCGCCTGAGCTGCTGCTCATCTCTCCCTCCTGCACCCACTTGTAAGGTTTGACTCACAAAGCCACAGCCCCCCTGTCTCCTGCAATATCACTCCTCAGGATCTGGGCAGATGATGCTCATGTCATTCGTACCCCACCTGAGCACTGTTCTCAGCCCTCTTACTGGATGCATTTAAATCTTTCAGCTGCAGATGTGCAACGGTTTGAGGCAGAAACACTTCACAAAAATAACTTTTTGCTGAGCACTCATCCTGATCACTGTGCTCAAAAGCAAGTTTTACTAACGTGTTACTATTTTATAAAAACAGTAAATGATCCTTTCCCAAGTCCAGCTGAGGGAAAGGAAAATGAAGAAGGTTGGTGATACATGCCCAAAATAATTTGCCTTTTTTTATAGCTGTAGCAGATGTAACTTGCTGACTCCCTGTGTGGGATGTGTATCACTTTACAGCATGCAATGCTTTTTGTGTTAGTCTGAGTGCTAAAAAATAAACCAATTCGTTTTGGAAGTATGTTAGTTCATCTGATAACATACATGTGATACTACTGCTCTCTCTCCTGATGTTTATCTTAAACGTCACTTTGTCCTAGTACTTCTTGAGGACTCTGGTCCTTGGTGTAAGATTTAATTCAAAAATTCAAAATTTCTTAAAGGTATCATTTCCTTTAGCTTTTGAAGTTGTTAAAAAAAATAACTGGAAAAGCACAAGCCTTGAAGTCCAAAGCTCAGATGAAAAACACACTTGGAGCAGTATCTGTTGGAGACTTGGTGAAATGTTTGGCACCGCAGGGCAACAGGAAAAGCTGGCTAACACAAACTTAACCTTGTGCCCTTTGCAATTACAGTATCATTGTCATACCTTGATAAAACAACTGCATTTTACTGTGTTATTCTTAATATACATCAGACTATACTTTTCAGCGGGTTGGGTACTGTGAGGAACAATGTATCACCTGGCAAACATACTCTGAAACACAGATATAGGTTCAGTTCACAGTTCTCAGTCTTTTTTCAAGTATTCAAAAAGTTAGAAATTTTTCACAGAGTTGTTTTAGATAAATTACTTGTATTTCATTATGCTGATCTATTGCCTTTGATATCTGCTACAGAATAGATAACAAGCAAGTAAACAAAGCTTTTCTGCCTCAAAAAAAAAAAAAAAAAAGGTGTTAATGTTGCTGCAAGTGTGGACTATGAAAATGCCTTGAGTCCCAACATCTATTTTATTTATGATATTCTTATTTGTACAGTGTAGCACACAATTAGGTTTGTATAAGAATGTGGAACGTGCTGCAGCACATTCAACTGCTACTCTCTGAATTTCTGCCTACTTTACACTCCGTGTTTGGACCCTTCGGCACCCTGAAGAACTGCAAGATCATTCCCTGGACTTTAATCCCTGGTAGTTTATGTGACCATTTAGTTAACAACTGGTATTACATCTCAGTAATAGATCAGCAGACCTCAAGAAATCTCACACCACAGGATGAGGAGCCAGGAGAGCTGGCTGAGCTTTGGCTGAGCAACTCCAGCACCGCAGATGCCACGCCGAGATCCCCAACCCTGCTAGCAGCTTCTTAACTTTGGGCAATAAATGTAACAGGGTGACTGATCTTAATCAAATTCAAACTAGCAAGCAGAGACCCTCTAGTTAAATCAATGTAATGTATGTTTCTTACTGGGGCTCATGAATTAATTTTTCAAAAGACATTTCCAGCACCAAGTGAGAATCAGCTGAATGCAGCTCAGTGGGAGGGGTGAAGCATTACAGGCCTGAGTTCTACACTGGATTTGTAACCTCCTCCTAAACTCTGGAATACACAACAACTAAAACACTTAATATGGTCAAACTTTTACCCACAGCTGCTTTGCCATATGCCAGATTGAAAAAGCTGGTTATTTAATAAAGGTTTAAAAAGTACTATCCCTTCTCATTTAGTAATCAGTACATTACTGTGACTATTTTGCCTTGTGTATAAAGGGTATTCACTCCAAAAACAAAAGATGCACACCACATCCCTAATTCTGTACATCAAACCAGGAGGCTTCATTTTATAGGAAAACTACTACTGCTTCCAAATTTTTATTTCATTTATGAAAAAGTGATTTAATCCACTACTGTGTACCTTCACAGATAACTGTAAAACAACTCCTCCCTGCTGAAATTGCATAGCTTTTAAGTAAGCCACTCAAAATGTAAACTTGCCTTTTTCTGACTGAGGAAACTGAAGAGAAACCAGTTCTGTTTTTTCCAGGATAAAACTAAGGAGTACTTTTTATCTTGTACAGCTCTGTCTTTCCTACTTTCCAATATCATCTGAGACAATGTCCAATATCTATTATCCAGTATCATCCAGTCGTCTCAGATGATTATTTTGGAGAAATATTCTCAGATTTTTGAATTTTTATTATACTCCATTTAGATTTTTCCCCCATATGGAAAACCATTATTAAGGTTCTAAAATTCAAAAGTAATGACAGACATAGAACAACAATGAAACAATCAGAGCTCAAAAATTCAAGTTACATTACTCTGGACTTACTACCATGAGTTATAAAGTAACCATTTAGTAGCGAGGAAAACAAGCACAGCAAAGTAAATTTCTAAACTACCTGATTTATTAAAGATTTTTAACTCTGAAATCATCTACAGTCTCATGGAATCACCTTGCTAAATTGAACCAACAAGTTTAGACAAGTCTTGAATTCCTGCTTTATCTCCATAGGGAATGTGTGCCTATATTTGAATAAGGGATATATTTAAAGCTGGAGATGTGCCCTAAGTAAATGAAGTAGTAGGATTTTACCAGAGGATTACTTAGATGCACCAAGTATTTTTATCTTTGAAAGAACTACACCTAATGACTAAACGACCTTCGCAGAAGAGCAAATGAGAGAATACCAACATCTCAAATTAACTCAGTATATCAGCATCCTTATCCTTTTCTCCATGTTGGACATACAGTAGTAGCTGCAGTATTTTTATAGCTAGACAGAATTTTATCTGTGGAATGCAATGAGAAGCATGATTTCCACCCAACTACGAATTACTTTTTTAAAAAACAAAGCAAAACAAAAACACACAAAAAAAAACCAAACAAAAAACAAACAATTTTCACAACCTACACTACAACACCTTCTGGAATGTGTAAAAAAGATGCATATTTAGATTAAAAAATAAGCAGTGATGAAACACACTCAGCAATGGTCAGGGAAGAGAAATTCAATCCAAACTTGACAAAGAGAACGCTCTTCCTATCAGCTGCAGGGACATTTTTGATGAATGAAAGAACTGAACTGAAATTGCAAACAGAAGAGATCCAAGCCATGGAACTGGTATGCAAAGGGCTGGATGGACCAACCTGGCAGGAGGGGAAGTGGCCCTGGACAAGCAGGGGATGGTGTGGGATGAGAGCAGGACACAGCACTGACAGCCCTGTCCTGGCAGGAGTGAGCTGGGCACTGCTGCTCGGAACAGAGAGTGAGGACAGGGGAAATATTGGAAGCAGCTGGATGAAGAGAGAAACCCAAGCCATTATTTTCCAACCACATGGCCACGCTCGTGGCTGGGAACCCAAGAGGATGAAACTTTGACTCCTTATGGGAACTGCACAGATTAATACCAAGCAATTTGATGAGTCACATTATCAGTATTAGATATTTTTTTTTATTTATTCTTTTATCAAAGCTCAGTATCAAACAGGCAATATATTCAAATTTCAGAATCAGAACTCTCCCTCAGAGTAGTAAGTCCAAACTGTTATTTTATTTCTAGTACACTCTGGCATAAAAAAAAAGTTAAAATGGGCTTAAGCAAGCAGAACAGAAAGCCTCATGCAAAGAGCCTTGCTCTGTACAAAATTAAACAATCCTGCTGCACTTAGACAAAATGCACAAATCATTGCCACCATGTCCCTTGCAATACAATGAAGTGCATCCTTTTAACAAAGCAACAAGATCAAAACCCAGAAATGAATGTGAACATAAAAATACCGAAATTGGGAGCTATGTTTAAAAACACTTGTCATGCTTTATTCTACATGTATACATTATCAACTGTAATTGTCATTATCTACAGGTTAAGCAAATGAAGTCAGGACAAAAACTGTCAAGCGTTCTCATCTGACACATTTATAGGTCCATGCAAATCTGTCTGTACGTTACAGAGCCCATCATAACACTTCACATCACATTAAAATGAAGCTGCAAGACAGTCAACATTAAGAGGAAAAATATTAACTGGCTATTTCCTATTTAACTTCTGATTGAGCCTGAATTCCTGTTACACTTCCCTGCCTTAAAAAAAAAAAGAAAAAAAACCAAAAAAAACACTCAGTAAATTTAATGCCAGGCTGTTCTTAGGAGGAAACTCCTTTGCCCCTGCTTACAATATATGTAGTAAATACCAGTTTTTACTGAGACTTGCCAATAAATCTCACCCCCTGACACAGTGTCTGTTCATACTCCGTTTTTGGCTGCTCTGCCACGAATGCCAACAAAGGGACCAATTAATGAAAACTTTCTTGATACATTCCCAGTGGATGAATGTCCGCCTTGCAGAAGGTACCTTGACAACATTCATCTCGCACCGGCCAAATGGTTGCTCTGTGGTAGCAATTAAGACACCACCAGCCTTGGCTAGGTTTAAACCAACAACCAAATCTGTGTAGCTCGGAACAAATGCTCATAGAAATCTGGAGAAATTAACTGCTAAACAAGGGCTGGACTGGGTCATATAATTGCATCCATTTCTCTAGTTATTTACAGACCATGAGGACGCAGTCCTGTAAGAAAGCAATTACAATTCCTAAAACAAAATCTCTCAATCCGGCCATATGACCACAACATTTAAGCCACATCTATAAACATCTAAGAAATCAACAACTGTTTAAAATAATTTCAAAAATCAAAATACAGTAGGCTGACACTCTCTTTGTAGTCAGTTTTCTTTCTCTCCACAAAAAGACTGTGTTCAGTCTTCATCTTCCCACAGCTTTGGCATCAAGTTTGGACAATTAAGCTTAGTGCAGCACTCCTTCCTAAAATTACATTTGGAGATAGAGTTTTGTTGCTTTGATCCAGAAGTGCTCACCAGAGGCTCTCTTGCTGCAGACTGTGAGCAGGAGAGACCAGTGTGAGAGCTGGTGGGAAAACCCTGCTTCCACTGCAAAGTTCAGACTGACTTTGGGTTTTTATGCTGGGTACCCACCCTGAAATCTCTGTCCTCAGAGATTTTAAAGTGTGGCTGATCCAGGCCCCAGCCCTCATGAACAAGTAAATCTGCTTCTATTGGTTCTCAGGGCTCAATAAATTTATGTTTAAAGGTATCCAAAATATTAAACTCCTGCATCTGAAACACTACCAGCTGAGCTTAACACAGTGTAGGAGAGTGGGCTCCCCTCATCACCCCACACCCGGGCAAAACTGCACATTTCCAGTTCTGAGCTGTCATCACAGGGCTTGTAGCAATACTTCCAATCAAATTATGCAGCATGTCTTGAAAGTTCCAGATCAGCTGATAAAGCACCAAAATGTAAAGCTGAGCAGTGTCCCTGCTGGACACAGCACAGGAAAGGAACCATATAGTGCAATTACAACACTCCCAGAGCTCTATAATTACACTTAAAGTTAACACTTTGGCTAATTTTACCTTCATCATCACCCTGAACACTTTCAGCCACAAATCCCCATCAGCCTGTGACAGAACTAACATCCAGATCTGGTATTACCTTTGCCAGGCATAGCTGAGCACCCAAGCACAAGGCCTCCAAATGAGCATTTGCTCTGCTTGTGGGCAGGACACAGAGCAAAGGCTGGCTGCTGTGCTCTAGGGCCCAACTGCTTGTCCTGCACAATCCATTCTGCAATGGGCTTAACATCAAAACACAGGCCAAATTATCAGCTCATTTTTTAAACTGGAATTCCAACTTTTGGCTTACAGAATTTAAGAAAAGCACATTTTAGCCACCTGTGAAAATCAAGGGAAAAGGTGACAAACATGCACTTGGCCCCCACCCTGTGGCACTCACTGAAAGGTCACAGAAAGAAGCCATTTTCCAACTTTACCAGCTGAACTTATAAAATTAGGGCAGGGTAAAAAAATACACTACTTTACACACCAAAAAAAGGGAGGTTATTTACTCAATGAAAGTATTCTGAAACAAGATGATGTTTATCTCAGTAAAACAAAGAAGTTTAAAGTGCAGGAGAAAATGAGTTAGTTTTGAAAAAAATCTTGAACATACCCATGTAAACATTAAACTTCTGTCACTACAGGAGGAACTTCTGAATGAAGAACGTGAATTAATTACCAATGTATTCATACAAATGAATAGAAAAAACCCACTAATTTCCACTAACTAAATAGTTCTGGCATCCTACCTTCCTAGACTTAAAGTGCTTTTCAATTCAGAATGCCTTAAATTTCACCTGAAAAACTCTCAAGCACTGCTGTGTAATTGAAAACCAGTTGGGGTGGAACCCTCAAACCCTGTGGTGCTGGCTGCTCCTCACCTAGAATCCTTTTACTTGCCATTTTATCACAGGAGCCATCAGGAAATCCTACTGCCCTAGTATTTCTCTCTTACTACACAGTTTTATTTTAAAAAAAGAACACCTATTTGTAGATCAGCTCCTCCATTAAAAAAATACCTGAGCAAACAAAAGGCTACATTACTTCAGAGCAAGATGTGTACAAAAACACAGCATTGATAATTTGATATGTGCTCCTTCTGTGAAGTATGAAGCTTCTTCCCCCAAGGTAGCAGTGGAAAGGGAAATATTTCAGCGCTGAAAACTTCCTTCCCTGCCTTTTCCACAGGCCTACTTTGCATATAAAGGTCTTGTAGAGTTGTCACCCTGAGGCAACATCACAGTCTGGGCTCTGTGGCCTACATGGTCCATCAGGTACTAATTAGGTAGCATGTTCTGTCAACACTTTCTTGCTCTTCTTCCATTAATTGATCATCCTGCCCAATTAATACAATGCAACACAGTTCTGAAATCCTTGAGATCCTTTACCTGGGAGAAACAAGGATGAAGGGAAAAAACACCCTCCCAAAAGGATCACAAGGTAACTGCACTTGTCCAAGACCTGGAGTGACAATAACATTACTGTGCTGAAAGGTTAATTATGTTCCTACCAACTTTCTCTTGAGCCTAAGATTGTTTATTATCTAAGAAAAAAAAGACTAAAAGTAAAGAAAAAACCAAAAAAGTCCCAAACCTACTTCATCTAACAGGGTATATTATGTTTAGATATGGTGATAGCACATGAAAAAGTAAGGGCTGCAGAACTCAACTCACTTGGCCATTAACAGCATATTTCTCATCAGAATATGTGTGGTTAATATTATCACTGTCAGGTACTACAGACCAGAAAACAAGTCATGGACACTGTGCACACACAGTGCACAGCCCACTAACCCCACCACTGCCCACAGGCCTCCAAACAGCTGCCCTTACAGTCCCGCAGCCAAAGCAACCCCAAATCAGCATTTTATAACAACTGCGAGAAATAAAATACACGTTTCCTCCATTTATGAAACTGCACCGAAGACACCGAAGGTAAAAACCCAACGACAAAGCAGCTGCCAAATACAACACGCTACTGCCACCTAATGCTTACCGGGACACAGCAAAGCACGGCATTGTTCCTCCGCACGCACAAAGTTTCGTGCTGCTCGGCGCTATTTGCTTCCCATTCCCTGCCCTACAGTCCTCCTAACCTGGGCTGCTGGGGTGGCATCCTTTCAAAGCAAAAAAAAAACCCAACAAAAACAACCAAACCAAACAAAAAAACCCAAACAAGCCCCCCCCCCCAAACAACAATCCCCCCCCAAAAAAACCAAAACAAAACAAAAACAAAACCAAAACAAAACAAACAAAAAAAAAACACCCCACCACCAAAACTCCACAAACGAAACAAACTGGAGTGCTCTTATCTTAATCCAGCACAAACCAAGATGACTTTGAAGGTGCTTTTCGTATTTCACTGATGTTGCAAAGCACTCTCTCCAAAATGTGAAACTTGTTCACTTCTGTATAAAGGATGATGCCAGGTCTTAAACTTGCCTTCCTAGTCCACAATCAATCAGTTTTTAAAACATTCTCACTCAATTGGCAGCAGTTAGCAGAGAACATGCAAGGAGCCTCCTTCCTCTTCCACTTGCAAAGAGAACCAGCGAGGAGCTCCTTGTGACATTCAATCTTTTCATACAGAGATTTAAACTCCCCCAAAGGATGTCTGTCCAAAGACAGCTGGACAAAAGAGCAAGGAATTTATCTACTTGATTCATTACTTCAATCCATCTCTTCTTCCTTTCTTCCCCCAAACACAAACAACCTTTAAGCTTTTTAACAACTTTAGCCTTGCCCTACCTGATCTTGTTATCAGCCTTGACACTAATTACAACCTGCACTGCCCACCTCCAAGATGATTCTTTCTCATGGGAAATGTTCCTCATTTGTGGAAAAATAAAAAACGACCATTTCCTTTTCCTTCCCATCTCTTAGAACTTACCCATTCTATGACCTTTTTTCTAACATTGCACATTGATCAGCTATCTGGTGAAAACTGTGTCCAGTCTTGTCCCCTTTTCCTCCTTATAATCTGCCATGATCAAAACTACTGTGCAATTATCAATCTTCCCACACAATATTCAACTGCTTGCTTGCTTTACACACATTATTAATCTTTTCCACAACCTTCTGGCCAAAAATAACCACTGTTATACACAACATCCAGCACAAAACACCTACACCTTTTCCCTGAGACAAATAAAATCCACCAGAACAGAAATATTTCAAATAATGCTATTGTTGCCCTAGCTGTAACTAATAAGAAGTAATTGCTGTGACTCAAATATTTGCAGCAGAACATCCTCAAGATAGCACTCCATAGGAAAAAGGAGTTTTCCCCTAACATTTTAGTTGCTCATTACCCAGTGGATAATTTTGAAAGAAAATACTCACAGACAACCCAAGCTGCTTTCTTTTAAAACCAGCCAGAATTTAAAAAAAAAGAAAAAAAAAAGAAGTTAGGATTAAATGTCCACAGCAATGTGCAACAGGTATGCAGAACACAAAATGGGTGTTCACTGACACTGCACAGTAAAAATACAAGATGGGACTATCAATCCAGTGCAGCAAATTCTCGAAAATTACAGGAGTCCTCCTCAAAGTGCAACTAAAAAACCCCACAGACTAAATTAATAAATTCATTAATTCCCATGTTTGGTTTCTTTTTTTAAAAAAGTATCTTGCTTAAAGATACTTAAAATGCAATTGCTTTTAGCATGGTCCTATAGCATCACCCTGCTACTTTGAACTTCCACACTTTTTACTGTTCTTTACTGGTGACAGTGGCAACACTCCCTGAATCTGCTACTTTAGAGCCCTTCAGCTCCCCCTGAAAAATCAAGTGTCAAAGTTTCAGTTTCTATTGATGGAAAAGAATATAAACTGTTGTGTAAATAGAAGAAAACAACTCCTTGGCTAATGAAGGTACGAAAATGAGGAGAAAAACCAGAAGCTACAGTTACCAAAAAGTACTTTTTTAGAAACAGACTTTTTCATTTTTCCTCCCTTTCCACGGCTCCTTATTTGCTATGAAGAGTGACCCAAGAGCCTCAAGAGGTACTTCAAAAAGCCTTTTGAAAACTACACTGTACAGCAGCAGAAGAAAAAACAACAGAAAATCCATCAAAAACCAGCAAAGGAATGAAGGGGAAAAAACTCACTTAAATTTACAATAGTAAAAAGGTAAAAGTAGAAAGGGAATTTTAATTGTTTTTCTAAATTTCTAGCTCCTATGCTCCCAATTTACACTAATAATGTAACACTGAACAAGGTTCTGTTGTTCAGGCATAGATTATTGTGGCTCTAGTCATATAATAATTCCAGACAAACAAGTGTTAAGAAAACAGTTTAGGCAAATGCTACTTTCATGTGAAAGCAAACTAACCAAATCCTCTATTTTACTATAGAAAAATACCACAAACAAGCAAACCACTCCAGAAAATCAAACCAAGGAGAGTTGCTTAAACTACAGAAAAGACAGGGAGGAACCTTTCCAGCTGCCATGGACAGTAGTGCTTGAAGAAAACCCCACAGGATGCTGTTTCCTGGCTGAGTAACATCTGGCAGAAGGGCAGGGACAGGCAGTTTGGGGCAGGAGCCTTCAGCTGGCACTGGGACTTCCAAGAGGAAAACCCTTCTGCAGGCAAAGTCAAGTACTTTGATACTCACAATTGCCTGACAGCTGCTGAGCACAAAGCTCAATTTTCTGCGTTGCCACCCTGCCCCAGTCACAACCACAGTATTCCAAAACCAAAGTATAACATTCATTTTCCAATTCATTTGGAATACCTGAAAACAGCCTCACAGCTTTAAGAGGTCAGATTTAAACATAATGCAAAATAATCAAAGTCCCTAAGGCACTTCAGCTGCAGATGGAAAGCAGGCCTTGAAGAATACAGGACTTTTAAAAAACCAGTTATTAGCAACCATAACCCCAATACTTGCATAACAAGTGGTTTTAATTTTTCATTTTCTTGAAACTATTTCTTTCAGCTCTCCCCATCTCTGACAAGAATATAGAATCACTACAGTGTTTGAAGCCATTTGAGATCTCAAAATAACAAGTTTGGCCCTTGTTGAATTATAATTTTTTAAATGGACATGAAAAGCTACCTATTAACAGAATTTACTCAGTTGTGAAAACCAACATTAAATAAGCAAAACAGGCAAAACCCCACAGAAAAAAAAAAACAACAAAAAACCAAACCAAACAAACAAAATAACCCACAACAAAAAAAAACAAACAACAACCCAAAACACAACAGAAAAAATCCCTAACAACAACAATAAATAAAAGTCAGCATTATTTCAAGAATTCACAGCCACAGCAACAAAACAATACCAAACAACTTATGGAATCACACATACTTAGAAATTAAGTTTGTGCTGGATTTATTTATAGTCTTGAAGGATGTGTTCCTATCTGGACTGCTCACTAGTTTGGTGTTAATTTAACCTCTGATTTGATGTTTGATGTGGTTGGCAAACTTCTCCATTTGCAGCAAGGAAACAGTTTTGGCAGCATATCCTCACAACTTCGAGGGGGACTCTAGGAAATCACATACCCATAAAATATTCTGCTCACTTACCAGAATTCATTACTGGCCATTGGGACACTGCTATTTAATAACACTTTAATAACAGCCTTTACAGGACTGCCCCATTTTAGAAAGGAATAGACAAGAGAAGGAGATGGAAAGGTAAAACTGAAACTTAGCACAGGTCAGCAGCTGTAGAAGAATAATCCAAGGTTTTCACCCCTTGAGTTTCAACAGCAACATGTCCAGGAGGCAGAGTTTCACTGGGAGAATCCTCCCAAGCCCATGTTGGCACTGCTCCTCTGCAGCAGTCAGAGCCAATCCTGGATTGCTCTGACAGAAGGCAAGTACCTCTTAAAAGAGCAGCTCTTGTTCAGCCTCTCCTCAAACACCTCATTAGTTACAATCTAATGTTCTGTCAAGGAAAGAAAAATGTTTAGCTGAGATGCTGCTCAGCAAACTCATTCATCTTTACCTTCTTTGACTAGGGACATTCTTAGGTCACAAATCCAAGCAAAACTGACTGAATTTTTTTCATTACTGATAATTTAGTAGGAATAACAATGAAGGGTCAAGTCTGACAACAGTCAGTCAATAGCTGACTACTGACTTTTCAGCCTTGAAATGTCACTTTTAATGAACTGAAAATTAGGTGACAAAGAGTTTATCCAAATGACCGGCAGAGGACAAAAAGTTGAACCTTTTTTTCTATAGTAATAAGCTATCTCCAAAGTATCCTACATGCCAAGCCTTCAGGTACAGGAACTCACTTCTGCATTAAACCAGCTCAAATGAGCTCATGTCTGCTGAGCATTGAAGCTCCACGGGAGATGAGGAAGCATTTCTGATGCAGTGAGGCAAGGAAAAGATGGAGGGTGGGACAGTTATGTCACTCAGATGGGGATTTTCTGACTCTAGTGTAAAAAGATGAAGAAAAAAAGGAACAGGAGAATGTGTTGCTTTAACAACTTTCTGTAATAATTACATTATGTATTTCAAACAGAAGACAAAATAAGACACAGACTATTTACTTAAATAATAAAAAACCCAACAAGTCCCCAGAACACTGAATTTTGGTGGTTAGTACATCTCATGACAATATTTGAAAAAATGCAACAGCTATTTCAGATTCAACACAAATATGGTCAATTTTGTTTAACAGCAATAGAGATCCTTATATAAACACAGCCAGTGCCAGATGATTGATTCTACCCCAAACTATTCTGACCCTTCAGACCATTGCTCTGGACTTGGAGCTTCTTTAAATAATTCACCTTAGTGCTTAAAATTTCTGAAGTAGACACCTGAAAGCATAGCCTGCTTTGGACATGTTGAACACCTCACAGTACTCTTGACTGTGGCTGTTCAAACATCAGAACAACCAGAACATTTATGATGTGGAAGTATTTATGCTGGTCTTTGTAGCTTCCTTCTTTGTGCTTTAACTCGTATCTTTTGTTTTATGATTTTTATTTTAAACATCTCAAGTTAGAAATGAGATAAAAAGCACACTGCACAATATGAAACTCCTTAAATATGTCTTCAAAGTGCTGAAAGAACTGTTGCAAATATTACAGAAACATCTTTATGGCATTTAATAAGCTACTAAGGGTTTTATTTTTAATCAGAATTTTAATTTTATACTGACTCAGGACACAGTGAATATTTGTGAATATTGAACATCTTTCACAAAAACTCTACCAAACAGGAGTATAGATCCTTTTTAAAATACATTGTTACAATGACTAATGGACATAACCAGGGCACAAAGAGTTGAAGAGAGGCATCAGATTCCTGTGCAGAGCACAAATGACATCAAAAGCCAAGCACAATTTGGCCAAATCTCCCATCCCAATTGCCTGGTGCCCATTCTGTCATGTATGAACCATAAATCTACACACAATGAGGTACCAGAAGCTGCTCATTGTAACAAATGAACTGTGGGCAATAACCCTGTAAGTAAACAGATTAAATGTAGAAAGTTTTGAAACTAACATTACTTTCACAACTGGCTGAACTACCCGGATCAGCAGGAAGTTCTGGCTTATTTCGGGATGCTATAGGTTCTCATATTCTATGTGAGTTAAAGATAAAATTTCTTCTGTAGGGATATTCACACCCCATGCACTCATTAAAAAATCATTACAAAGTAAACCAAACAAAAGCCAACACCAAAGTCAGGTGAATAAATCACACAACTCATGGTTGGATTAGTGACTTCTCTAACAGAGCTTCACTGGTGCTACCTAGGCCAGTAACCAACTTCTCAAGTCACAACTTGAAAATACGCCCCCTTCTTGGTATTAAAGTGATAACTGGTAAATCAGATGTAAAGAACTGCTCCAAGGAAATCTACCCTGAGCCTTGAAACAATACTCCTCCGTATAAACTTGATGGTTAATCTTTCTGCAGCTATTAGATTAACTCCAGTCAAGCTCCAGGCTGCACTGAACTTGTTCTGTTTACATTGTCAAATTACAATCCATTCTCTACCAGTTAGGTGAAGTTAGAATTAACTAAGCACCACTATCTGTTAAACACCTCTAGCATGTGTGCTGCTATTAAAAAAACCCAACAAAAACAAACAAACAAAAACACAAACAAACAAACAAAAGAAAAACCCACAAACCCCCCCCCCCAAAAAAAAAAAACCACCAAAAAACCCAAACCAACAACAACAAAAAACACACACAAAAAAAAAACCACAAAAAACCAAACCCAAAACCAAACCCAGCCAAGGCTATTGAAACAGGAATACATACACTGCCTGATTCTCCTGAAAAGCATTATTATGAGACTTCCAACACAAAACTCCAAGTGTTCTCATTTTTAAGTTTCCAAGTCTCAAATTTAGCATGAAATTTCTCAGTAATCAGGTCCTTTCAGGAGTAATACTGAATTTACCTTGGCACAAACTTTAAAACAACAATGATAAAAAAAGAACAAGCAGCTCTTTAGCTTTACATATAGGACACCTCTGCATTTCTTTTGACTGCAGAATTTAGATGTGTACATAAATCTGATAACAGATTCTCTGCTCTCCAGAAAATCCTGTGTCTTTCCTTTAAACATGCTCCATGGAATAATCTCTTCTTGAAGTAATTTTGCCTCATTAAATTAATTTCTATTCATTTCCTTATTTACTGTTGCTGAGATTCAGTCTCACCCATGCCTGATGCTCTGTTTGTAAGTCTTTTACTCTTTCAAACAGATCAAGCGAGCACCTTAACACTTTGTATTTATATCCACACACCACCCCTTTTGATAAAAAAGATAATCTCTGTAGCACTCTGTGTTAAGTGGCACATTTTATTTCCTTACCATATTAAAAATAAGAGCTTCTTGCATACTGCCTGCTCAAATTACACGGATTTCCTTTAAGATTAGGGCACACATTGTAACAGCAGCATATAATTTTCCTGCACAATAATTTTTTTTCCAGTTGAAAGGTATCCTATAATATCATCAGCATCAACAGGAACAGACACCTGATTTTCAGCTAGACAAAGCTTATGTGTTTGGTGACTATTCCTGGTAAAAAGCACTTTTCAGATATAAAGCAGCTACATAAAAATTCAAAAACAATCTGACAACTTATTCTTCGACCACAAAGTGCTAGACCAAAAGCAAACAATAAAATTGTGCCAAAAATAAGATGGGGAGGGGAGGGGGTGTCCCCTGAATGTCTTATTTCTGTTGCTCTAATTTCATCTTCTGTTGATTTTATACACATTTCGAAATGGAACATAACCACTTTCCTTCCTAAAAGCTGAATGGCTTCCTTAAAAAACCAAGCATAGAGCACAAACCCCATTTATCCATTTAAGAACTCACCTTGTTGAAACTACCATGTAACTGTGGATAAAAGGCTGTGTGCATCCCAGAGATCTCAAACCTACCAGCACATTCCAAAGACAGAAGATTAAAGATCCACCAGTTTGACAAGATGTTAATTCTCAGAATTTGCTGGGCTCCTTTCAGGTATGGAAACTACAATTCTTCTGTGCTTCAGAAAGTAATTTAGCATGAGTGTGTAAGAGCCAGCCAAGGAATCTTTGCATTGACCTATGCTGGTTTCAAAGCACTCACTTGCTCACAGATTTTTTCTCCTTTCAGAATTAGTGGCTGGAGCTTTGTGCCAGATTATGAGCCTGCATACACAGAAGTTTTATTTTCTTTTAAAAATAAGCTTTTCATAGAATTGACAATGGCACATACATCTTGTGCCCCAAAGTCTGCCATCTTCAGCTGCAACTGATTCTTACAGTAATAGAGTATCAAGATGATCCAGGTATCAGAGTCACTTAAGAACACAAAAATTATTAAAACAAAACAAAAATAAAGAAGTCTCAAAGGAAATTTTATATGATGCTTAAATAATTAGAAGGTGTGGCAGGAAAAAAAATCCCTAGTTTTAGCCCAAACTCATTTTCTGTATCAAATTAATACTATTCTTAAGGACTGAACTCATATTATCTAGAGTAAAATAATTCACTTGCATACATGTTGTGACCTGACCAAATGAAAAAATCAAGTGCAGTAAAGAAATATATATTCACTCTAGTAGGGTGTCTATGTACAGTTTTGTTCTGGGTTATTAACTTTTTCCATCCTCAGTTTGCTAGAATTAATAAAAAGGGGTTTGGTTTTAAAAATTCATTAGTTTTAAGAAAATTTGCTCTGATGCTGTCATTCTTACAAAGCTACAATTCAATCACTTTTAATTGTGTACTACTTTGTATTATTATTAAGGTCAATCCTGAGATTTAACTGCAAATATAGTTATCTTTTGGATGACATATGGCAAGATCTCCAACTCTTTTTAGCTTTGGAAATTTTACATCTGCCTGTTCCTTCAAGATGCTAAGCATACATGTGTTGACAAATACAGAAAATAGCAGATGGCAAAAAGCAAATGCTCAACATGAAGCATTGGGGACCACTCGAAAAAGGCTTGGACTCGGAGATTTGCCATTTTTATTTTTATAGCTAAATTATGTTTAAAAATAAATTCCACCATCTATTCTGCTTGATGCTAAGGACCACGTGTGATCAGAATATTCATCATTACAAAATCAATGTCATATTAACTGCAGCTGGTACCCTACATGCAGGTTCCTTTGCAAACCTTTGGACTTTAAGGCTATTAGCACAGTATAATTCTTCAGGAGATTAACTTCTGCAGCTATAAAAAACCTGCAAAACATCCTGCACTGACCATAAAATTTGACATGCAATCTTTTAAGAAGCAACACATGGCTGTGTTCATCTGCTATTCCAGCTCCTAAAAGCCTGCATGTACCTGCAAGCAGCAGTGCCACTTGTACCATCTCCAGTAACAGCATCAGAGAAGCCAAGGAGCACTTGGGCACTTAGAGCTGAGAAGCTCCCAGAGGCTGCAAGGACCAGCCTGGAGAGCAGGAGAGTGATTCCATCTGCAAGGACACAGAAGGTCCATCCACTGCTGGATTTCTTACTAACAACGAACAGTGGATGACCAGGGAACAGCATCAGGACAAACATTGGCTGTATTCCCCTATACAGCCAATCTACAGAAGTCACAGCTCACGAATCCCTGAATCAGAGAGAACATTCCTGTGCTCACATGCCATGGCAGACTTTTCTTTCAGGAAACCCTTTTTTCCAACCATGGAACCTCTCAACTTAACAATATGGTGCTTTCCCACCATAACTAAGAGAAGGCACCTGCTGTGCCCTCCAGTCTCTCCTACAGCCAGTGGGGGTGTAAGGTCCATAAACACCATGGTGGTCTCATTAGCACCATGCTTTAGAGACCCCAGAGTGACTGTGCTAGATGCTGCATCAGAAAGCAGAGCATCAAGCAGGGTCTGCAACAGTTCAGCTAAAAGAAAAAGATGAGCAGAGACAGGACACATGGTAACACTAAACAGACAAGCAGCAGATCTGCCTTGGGAAAACACGTACAAGTAAACAGCAGTAAACATCTCTTTTTAGTCAGAGGGGATCCATCACAGACACTAAAAGAACAACATCAAAAAGAATCTTCATTTTCTCTAATATTTCTCACTGACTTTTCAAATAAAGAGCACTAACCTGTCAGGTTGGAACTATACAGGTGCTAAAGAAATGCTTACATACAAACAATATTAAAACAATACTTTAATATCCTGAAACTAGAGTTAGAGATGTAGGCACACAGTTGTAAACTTTGATAATTCTCACTTCATACACCCCAGAATAATGACATGAAATTACATCAAAGTACAGCTCCACAACACAATTTAAAAAAACTTCATACAAGAAAGGGCCTATGTAAGCTTTACTTATGTAACAGCTCTGAACAACACCTATAATTTTAATTCCATTATTATGCATCAATTCATAAGAAAATAAATATATTAATTCCAGTACAGTATTCAGTTTAATACCCTGTCTGAACAGAAGAGAAATTTTACAACATGGTCCCCTGACCACCTTCATTAAGAACAAACAGACCTTTATTAATCTTTTACTCACATTTTACCAGCAATTCAATAGAACAAAACCATTAGGAGGTCCAAGAAAACAATAATTTCTATTCAAAATGGAACTATGAAGCCTGGTTTCCAAAGCCCTCTCCTACATTAGAATAATCAAAGTTTAATACCAAAGGATTTTTATGTCCAGAATCTGCACACAAACATCTTAAGACTAAGTACAGCAATCAGTTTCAGGCAAAGAAATCAGCTCACAGGAGGCACTGAGGAGGAGCAGATGTAAGCAGGGGTTGCCTAGCAAATTCAGCTGAAGAATACCAAGATGTGTAAAACTGGAATGTACTGGTGAAATGACCAAACTTTAGATATGCTTCTGTAGTGGTTAGAAATAAAAATTAACTACCTCCCCCCATTAATTTACTTCAGCTCTAACAAAACTCAGTCACTGGCATTCTCTTTACCTCACTTAAAAATCCCAAACTCTCATCACATTCACTTTGACACCTCAAACCACCTCAGATCTGCCATGCACATGCTCCAGCCCCCTGCCAATACTGCCAGCCTGGATAGTAGCTTCCTACAGAAAAGGGAGATTTTGCTACAAAAATTAACTTCTGCTCACCTTCCTTCTTCTCTACCAAGCCACCAGCTTCCAAGAAACAGAAATTCAGTTACCTTGGGAATTCTAACACATTCAGCTGAAAAGAGTCAACAGTTTCAAAAAAGACACTCCATTTTCCTCAGAAACCCAAGCCAAAGCATTTTCTGAGCAAAATGCCTGAATTCAAGTGAGGGTGTAAAAGAGAATAACCAAGAATCACACAGAATAATCTGGTACAGCTCTGAGATTCTTACGCACATATAGGGGCACTACAGAAAAAAACAGGGGAATTCACAGAACGTGAAGTCTTGATACAACTCCACAGAAACTCACCAGAAACTTTCCAATAAAATTAACATCTCTTCCCCCCATTCATTTTTTATTTCTAATACTACTGACTATTATTAAAAAAAAACAAAAAACAACCGTTTTTGTTCTTTGCATCTGGTCTTTGTGTACTGGAGGGTTGTGTCTCAATAGGACACACAAGAAGGACACAGACTCGTGTTTCAGAAGGCTGAAAATTACTCCAATCAATCTTTATTGCCTGGGAACACTTCCTTTTATCCTGTTTTACAAAGAACCCACCCAAGGGGTGGAAGAAAGACAAACTTCTTGGACCACATTGGTCAGGTCAGAGGGACATCAAGAAGAAGAAGGGAAAGGAATGCAGAAAACAGGATACTGTTAGGAAAACGTGTCCCTTGTTCAAAGAACAGTGCCTGGGAAAAGTTTTAGAGAAATCAAAACATCACAGGCACAAACCATGGCTACAGGGTTGCATCTGATCAACCACATGGATGTACAGACTGTAAAAATTTGCACCTGTTACCTGACTGGTTTATAGAAATGGCTTTGGTGTCTCAAACAGCAGGCCCAGCCTTACCAGCAAAGCAAGTTTCTGGTATTTCCTTTTCAGCTCTGCCGGGCTGTCCGATGGTTTGGCCCCCAGCACCTGGTACCAGTCCTTCTGCTGCATCCTCTCACAGGCCATGGCCTGCCTGCCTTGGGAATCACTGCCTCAGCACTGCCTAAGAAAAACCAAAGCACAACTTGAAAGAGGAACAGAAAAAGCAAAAACAAGGATGTGGCGAACTACAGGATCACAGAACTGACTGCTGCCATCAAGCACCTCTACACTGTTCTATGAGAAGAGAATTCTGTTGTGCTAAAAAAATTAAATTCACAGGCCATTTCATCCCAACCACTGTCAAAAGTGCAGTTTTGTGTTTCCTGTGCAAGTGCATCAGCTTATCCTGCTCAGAAGCCATCTGTACTTCTTTAAAAATGATTTTGCATGTAAAATGAACTGTTCAGAAATGCCCCAGGTTACAGACACACCTTTTACCCAGACACTTTATAAAACAGACTTTTGACTTTGAAGCAATACCACAGTTAAACCATGAAAACATGAAGTACGTGAAAGTGTGACATTTTTCAAACTGGGAATAAGATCCGTGCAAGAAGACACAAGAACAGGTATGTGTTGGTTTTCACAAAATGACATTTTCAGAGCATGGGAACTCCTTCAACCTGCTGATTAAGAAGTGAACTCTCTTAAAGCAGGAGAGCATTGTAAAAACCAATAAACAAAAATTAACCAAAACATGCAAAGCTAGCACAGGCCACTAAGTAAAACCTAACAGGTAGTGTGGGTTTCAATTTTGGCCATCTTTCCTCCAGTTAATGACCCAGAAACAAAAAAAAAACAACAACAAAAAAACCCCCAAAACTAAACAGGAGAACTAAGTGCCAGTAATAGAATGGCAATGCTCGAGCTCCAGCAGATCCTTAGGTGTGCTGGAATCCCCAGCTGGCAGTAGCTGACTATGAACTTCCAGAGAAGAAATAACACTGTCAGTAGGCAAGAGCATTGTAAATACACAAGCTCTACAACTCCAAATTAACTGTGAAACAAACAATATAAATATATAGGTTTAGGGTTGGTTTTTTTTCCCATTTCAGCACTGAAACTGCTCCCTGGTGACTACCGTCGTACTTCAGAACCAACCTTTCCTTCACGGGCGAAGAAAAGTATGCGTTTCAAGCCCCGCCGAGCTAAGGGCAGACCGCAGGACACAGACCGCAGGGCAAAGCACCACGCACCTGGGGCACAGCCCCCGGGCCCGCGCTCTGCCCGGCGCGGAGCCCCCGCACAACCGCGGCGGGCGGCACCTCCGCGGCGGGCCCGGCACAGGCCAAGGCCCCGCGCACCGCGCCAGGCCCTGCCGGAGGCCCCTCACCGCCCTTCCCCGCGGCCCCCGAATCCCCGCCGATCCCTCCCGGTCTCCCCGGCCCGGCCCGGCTCGGCCCGGACCCCCCGCGCTCCCCCGGGCCCTCCGCGGCCGCCCCGCGCACCCACCAGCGCCGCACGGTCCGCGGCAGTGCCACGCCTAACTCGTCCGGCGGGAAACACCCTCCTCTCCCCCGCGGCGCTTCACGCCTTTGAGCCCTTTAGCTCGGCCGGGGCCGCGCCGCCTCGGCTGTTTCCAGCCGGGCAGTAGCGGCGCCGCACCGGCAGGAAGCGCGGCCCGACGCGTCCCCATGGCAACCGCGGCTCCCCCGGCGCGGCGCGGCCGCGGAGCTGCTGCACTGCACTGCACTGCGCTGCATTGCCCTGCCCTGCTCTGCACTGCCCTGCCCTGCCCTGCCTTGCCCTGTCCTGCCCTGCACTGCCTTACCCTGCCCTGCCCTGCCTTGCCCTGCCCTGCCCTGCCCTGCCCTGCCCTGCGCTGCCCGCCCGGCCCTGCCCTGCTGCCGGCCGCGGCGCAAGGCGGAGGGCTCCTTCGAGGGAATGCTTGCGCTGAAGGGAGAACGTTCTCTCGGTGAAAAAACTTAAGCTCTGGAAGCAGGTTTGTAATGATGTGAAGATGTTTTCTCCTTAGAAACAAACAAAAATCCATAAACCCCCTTATGCCCCCACTCCGCCCCTCAAAATGCGGAATACACAAACAAGGTTCGGCAAGAGCACCCAAAAAAACCCCCAAACAAACAAACAAAAACCAAAAACCCACAAACCAACCAACCAACCAACCAAACCAAACCAAACAACAAAACAAAAAACCCCAAAAGCAAAAAAAAAACAAACAACCAAACAAAACCAAACAAAAAACACAAACCCCCCAAAAACCAACCCAAAAAACCACCAAACAACCAAACAACCAACCACCAAAAACCCACAAACAAAAAAACCCGCAGGCCCAAACAACAATAGAAAACAACAACAACAACAACAAACCCACAAAAACACACACACACACACAAAAAAAGAAAAAAGAAAAAAAAAACCCACAAAAAAAACCCCACAAAAACAACAAAACAAAACAAAAAACCCCAAAGCTTAGGTGGATGCTGTAGCCTTCTTTAGCTTTTGGAATCTTAGGCAAACCTGCTTAGCAAAATCCCTAGGCGTTCCTCCAGGCAAACTCAGCTCACACTGCACTTTTCAATGTGCAGCGTGCACCCCGTGACAGTATTTTTGTGTGACGCGTCAGGGTTAAAGCAACTTCTTGTCACTTCCCTTACCCTTTGAAGTGTTTGAGCAGAGCAGCAGCCGGGCTGTAGGGACACTGGCAGGAGGAGCTGGGACTGCTCCTGGCACATCGTTCCCACCAAACGCCACTGGAGGAACAGAGCGGCACAGCTGGGGTTCGGTGACAAACGTGGAGAATTTGTTTGAAGTTTAAAGGGTGGGAAGACATCAGAACTGCAAAACTACTCAGCACCCGATGAGCCTGATTTTTTTGTCTGTGCTGGTTGTCAGTGTCCCTTTTGAAATTAGGATGTTCTTCTCAGGCAAAGGTTTCAGTGTGGTTCTGTGTGTCACCTCCTTCACTGGGGCTGGTGTGTGAACAAGGACTCTTGTTGTGAGCAGAGGGGAATCGAAGAGAAGTTTTTAAAAAATGTGGTGATGTCCTGGAGGTTGGTCACTACACCTGTGCTTTCACCCAAAATGGTTAATATCCTCCTAGAGACTGGACACAGTATGTGTTTTTTATGCCAAAAATTCCTAGGTGCTGCATGTTGAGTTTTTTTTCAGTTTTAGGTCGTGGTAGGATTGGTACCAGCTCGTGCAGTATTCCAAACACAGAGTTGTGTGAGAGGTTGTGAGCAATCGTGTGTCTGTAATGAGTTGTTAAATAGAAAATTGGCTGTACATGTTAAGGAATTATTTCTGGAGTCAGTGGAACAGTTTTGGAAGTGAAAAACTTGTTCTTTTCTGTGCATGCTCAGCATGCCAAAGTAAAAGAAAATGGGCTATTTAATATAACAGTTTGGTGTTCATGCACCACTGACCTTGTCTGGTGTCCCAGCCTTTGTGTCTCAGTTTCTCTTTTAATCTACCCAGTCTCAGAAGCCATAATGTTCTGTTTGGGTCAGTCATAGCTAATCTTTCATCTCTAGAGGTATAAAAATTAACTTAGTTCAAGATTTGTTAAATGGGAATGAGTATGAAGGGGAATGGAAGCAGGGAATAACAGACTGCACACAAATGCTCTGGCTGGTGAGTCAGCACACAGAGCTTTGCTGCTTTTTTCTCCTTCTGAAGGCAAAAAAAAGTGGCAGGAGAGTGTGGAGAAGTTGCCATGGCAGTCTAGGAGGAGTGGAGACAGGCCAGGAAGTCAGGGAGAAGAGCTGGGACTGGTGTCCCAGAATGAAACAGGTTTGTAAGAAACCAGGGTTGCTTGATTATCTTGAATTACGTAAGCGTGCATAGGTGCTGTGCATTTCACTGGAGCTGCACACCTGAGTATGGTAAAAAGCTTCCTGCTCTTGTTTAAGAGACTTCAGATGTAAGTTGGTGGTTTCAGACATTTTTGTGAGATTATTTGACTTTTTAGTAGATGCTTTTCTTGAGACTTTCACATCACACTGGGCTGCATTGTCACAGAATTACAGGAGAATTATTTAGAGACTTAACTGGGTACTGTGTGTGCTTCTATTACTGCAATAAAATATGAGTACAAATGATGGACCAGCTGAAACATCCAGACTTTCTCACTGTTAACTACATTTTTTTTACTTCTGGATGCAATTTTGCAAAGTCTTGGTAAGTCTAGTAGATATTTTTTGCCTTTTTTTTTTTGTTTGTTTGTTTTGTTTTTTGTTTATGTTGGTTTTCTACTGCTACATAGAGCCCTACAATGGTTTGGGTTGGAAAGGACTTTAAAGATCATCCAGTTCCAAAGCCCTGCAATGAGCAGGGAACCTTTCACTGCCCCAGGCTGCTCAGAGCCCCATCCAACCCTGACCTGGAACATTTCCAGGGAATGGGGCACCCAGAGCTCCTCTGGGCAATCTGTGCCAGAGTCTCAGCACCCTCACAGGGAACAATTCCTTCCCAACATTTAATTTAAACCTCTTTCAGCGTCATAAATAAGCACCAAATGTTGATTGGGTTTTGATAAACTTAAGAGATTGAGCATGTTTAAGTCATGCAAAGACAAATATTTTGTCTTAAATAACTTTTGCAGCTGTTCTCTTCATTTTTTCAACTCTTCAACGTGACAGTATCAGCAATTAATTAATGTGGCAAATAATGGTACCAGATTTCATTCTGGGGTCTCACTTTTGATGTGTTGTTTTCACCCTGGCTCTTCAGTCAGTACAGTGAGAAGAATTTTTTTTTTTCAAGTGATTCTTTTCCGTCAAGCTGTAGTAGACAGCTGACTCAAAAGTGTGGTAAAAGTGAGCATTCTGAATTTTGTCTCTTGGGAACAACTGAGATAAAATAATTTGTTCAACTTTGAACAATGTTGGACTTCTTTTTTAATCTAGATAATAAAAAAATCCTTGGAAGAGAGGATTATTTAAAAATTATTAATGGATTTTTTTTCCAAGGATTTTTTTTTTTCAGGAGAAAGGGGTCAGAGATCTGAATGTTGAGCTCTTCCAGGATTTTTTTTTAAATGGATCAGATTTGTCAACAGTAAAAATAAAAAGTTTTGTCTCCCAGGAGATGTGCATATGATAGACTAAATGTCATAATGATGTGAACAAATGAGATGTAACATGCACGGAAAATATATGTTTTCCGTTAAATTTCCACAGAAATGATTGAAAACGTCTTGGGAATTATTTAAGCAATTTACAATATTGTTTAAAAAGGTACATCTGGGCACACTGAGTACAGTCTTTTGTCGTTCATTAGCAATGTATTTAATGAGGGTTTTTTTAAGTGATAGATAGTTAAGGTAACAGACAAGTGACAGATTGTTTGTCTTTAATGATTTCCCTATTTCAGGCCCATTACAAAGCAATTAGAAATCTGACAGCATTTTTACTCTGCATTACTGATCATCTAAAGTGATGAGAAATGAGAGGTGATGAATATTAATTGTATATTTTCATATAATTATCATAAATTATTACCTTGTCTGGTGCGCTGCAGGTGGAGTAAAATCAATGGATGAAAATTCAGTCAAATATGATAATTTGAAAGATTTCATGACTTAGTTCTTGTCTTTAAAGTACAGTGTCAATCAGTCTAAACCAGGCATGCATTAACTGAGGGAAATACAAAGATAACTCTTACCTTTCCTTGCTTTGCTAGCACTGAGCAGTGTGGCTTTTACTCCTGCAATTTTTTTACCTCTCTTTTTTAGCCTGCCAAATTTACCCTGGATTTTACCTATTCCTCTCCAACTTTTTGCCATGAGTATTTACATGTTGTTTGAGCTTTGGAATATGCAGTTCCTACAATTTACAGCACTTCATTTTATAATGCATCTCCTTAATTTGCAGTTAGTGGAAAAAAACTGTACAAACAGATCACAGATTCTCCAAATCTGGTATCTAGGCAGTGTGGCTAGTGTTGGTGTTTTTTTCTGAGAAAATTTGGTTGAGATGAGTTATTCAATATCACTTTAGTCTTCTAAGACAAAGACAAAAATCATATACCATTTATCTGGGATGGCAGGCCTTACCCATGAGAAAATTCTTTTTTTTTTTTCCTCATTTCCCTGAACGTTCTGGCTCAGAGAAGTGAGCAAAATGCATGAACCATAAAAAAGAAATTATTATGTTGCTAAGGCTAACAGAGTTCATGTATTTGAAGTCAAATGAAAACTGCAAGTGCAACTCTGTATTTTCATCTTGATTTTCAACGCTTGACTTTGCAAACTGGATGGTTTTAACAAATTGCATTCGAAAACTCACTTTATTATCATATTTTATCTTCCAATGTTAGTAAGAAAGAATAGATCTGGAGTGTTTTCTCGTGGTGGAAAACTTCACAGCCATCTCATGTATTAATGTGGTTTCCTCTATGAACACAAAGCCAGGGTTCAACATGTGCCTACCTTTCTATCTCTGGTAGTGACCAGTGGTGGAATGCAAGGGCAGCAAAACCAGCCCAAGTGCAGAGAAAACCCTCAAGATTGTTAAATCCTCCAAGATGTGTATTTTTCATATATGGAGTAAATTCTGTCCTGTAGTTACCAGCACACTATTGTTTGAAAATGAGGGTCTCATTCATCAGTAAGCTACCATTTACTTGGCCACACTTTGTCAGTATGGTACATTCTAATCCCTGTTTTCATCATAATGGGATTTCCTTTGGGATATTCTTATGCCATAAAAGGCCTCATTCACATCCTAAGTGCTTGTTGATGGAAAAGATAACACGTTTAGGCTGGTACCACCATGCCCTTCCTGCTGAGGCCTCATGATCATTGTAAGGAAACTTATTTATTCTGTGTCTTGGTTTGGAAAAGACAGGTATCTGCCAGGGAAAGTTGAAGCTCCCCTTGGAATGGGGAATGCAAAGCCCCTCCCTCCAAATTATTTTAATTTTGCAATTAGGGGCTTTCAGGCAAATATATGGGAATAGGAATAACAGTTCTTTACTAGGAATATTAAAAAATACAAGTGTAGTAGTACCAAAAAAAGAAAAACAAAAACAGGCAAGCAAACAAAAATCCTAGAAACCCTGACAGAGTCAGAGCTACAACCTGACACCCTGTTGGTCAGGGGGTTGGAAGCAGTCCAAAAGTGAGTCCTCCTGGAGTGGCAGATGTGGTTCTGTTGGAGCAGAGATGATCCTGAGAGAAAAGGGTCCAGTGGTGGTGAGAAGGGTCCAGATTCCTCCCAGGAATCCAGTGGAACCAGATCCCTGGTGTTCTGAGTCTCAGTTTTTATCCAGGTAGGAATGGTTGGTTCCCCCCTCACTGGGTGGAGCATCTCCCAATGGGATGATGGAATGTGTCCTGTCATTGGTGAGCCTTCATGGCCCATCAGCAGAAAATGTCCCCCTGGAGGGTGGTGACAGAGATAAGAAACACTGCCCCACTTGGTTTAACAGCTGCCCCATTATCAGAAGGCACCTGCCCCCCTCCCCCCAGAGTTACAAGAGATAAAGAAGAACATGTCCCCAACTGCTTTCAAAGATGAAATAGAAAACACATTTTTAGTTCCATAACCCAAGACACTCTGTCTGAAGTCAAGGTCCAACTCTTCAAGTTTAGATTTTACAGACATAAAAATCAACTTGGTTTTTTTCCCCCAGCTCTATGCCAGTACATGCTGCAGTAACTGCTTTCAGATTTTGTGATTTCCAGTTTTGTCATGTAGGCTCAGTAGAATTCATGAACAATGTATTCCATCATGCTCTGTGAGTCTGTAAGAAACTGTGATATGCATTGCTGTCAATATCCTTCTGCACCTCTGAAAGCAAAGAGTACCATTTTCCTTTCTTTTTGTCGTGTCTAAAACACAAAACAGTTTTAATATCCATCCACTCTCTCACTATTGCATTACAGTTGTGCCTGTATTGCATGTGGGTTTTTCAAACAAAAGGACCTGTTTTCTTCTTCTCCCTCTTGTGCATATGTTCACATTCTGCACAGTCACATGCTGCCAACCATGTGTATAGAGACACATGTTGTGTCATATTTCTCCTTTTTTAAAATTCCTCTGATGAAAAGACTGAATAAGACTCCTTTTTTTGATACACCCTGATCTTTATTCAGATGTGTTTAAACCAAATATTCACATGTTTGGATGCCCTTATTAGAAATGGGTCTGTTTAATGTCACTTTTGTTACTTGCTAATGCAAAGTGCAATATACACAAAGGCAAGGGAGCAGCAACTGTGGCGTGCTTAAGGCTTGCAAACGTAACAGATTGACAGCACTTCACAGTTTATGTTAAAGCCACCTCCTTGAGAAAGGTAATTATAAAATGAAATATTTAATTCTGATATTTAGATTACTAATTTTATTTTAATTGGCGCTTTCCAAAATAATTGGATGTTTCCACGTGTTTGTTGAAGAGAAGCGCTGCGCTAATTGGCTTTTTGCTTATTTTCTTTAAAGATGCAGTTTATAATTTATTATACTTCTGATTAGCATGTTTCTATTATGTGAATTCTTTTAAAGCTAAAGTACTTTCCAAGTGGGACAACAAGTAGTAAAATCCTTTTGGTATTGCAGGGAAGAATATACTTGCTGTACCTCAAAACCATTCCATTAAATACCCCTGTATTGCATATATTTTTCAGTCTTGCCTCAAGGAAAACTTTTGTCTCTTCAGTTTGAACTGAAAGGTGTAGCTTGAAGGGCCAGTTGCTACTGAAAGTGGCAAAATTCCTCTGCCATTCTTTCTTCACCTGCTTCATTCATGAGCTCTTGCTGCCTTTGCATCAGCACCACACAATGAAATAGTTAATGAAGACAGAGGGGCAAAAATCGAATTCTGCCAAAAAAAAAATGATAATTTTCTGCTAGCTTCACTAAATGGATTTGTCATGTGTCAGTGTCAGCACAGAGAAGATGTCTGGAGAACTTCTCCAGGACAAGGAGAAGAGATGGCAGAGGGGAGCAAGCCTGCCCATTTGCATGCCATTTAGCCATTAGACCAGATTACTTCTTCACCAAATTGGATGCTGAGCTAGGCTGTGTAAAGTTCATAAAAGTAAGCACAGGAGGATAAACAAAGCTGGTTTAAGGTAATGGATATCACCAATGTATGTTTAAAGGTTAAGTTACATACAAGAGGAATAGTCAGTCATATCAAAGATACCAAGCCAGTCAAATGGAAATAAATGTTACTGAATAAAATTTGCATTTCTTTCTGATTTTTTGCAACTGATACTGATATTATCTAATAGTAAAATTATATTTCAGCAGTACAGTTTGCTTTTCTTTTGGTACAGAATTACTCTGCTCTGCTTTACTGCTTTGTTGTTACCTTAATGTTGGTTGGTGGGGGGATGTTGATATTTCAGGGAAGTTCAGGGCTAGTTGTGTTAGACACTGTACAGAAATATCATTTACAAAATCCTGCCAGCAAAAACCCCAAGTCAATCAAATGACAATCTGTATCAATCAATTTTAAGTAAAATATTAGATTCTATGTATGTGAAAAAGCCAGTGTCATAGGTTTATGTAAATTCTGACCTGGACTGAGGCAATTTATCTGAAGGTCTAGTGCAAACTTATTTCCTCCTAAATTACAAAAAGAAAGAAGAACCCTTCCTATTAAAAGAAATAAAATACTTAAAAATCTCCTGATTTCTTACCGATGTCTTGATAGAAGCAGCTCTTGAAATACAGCAGCTGCATTTCAATTTCAATATGTGTAGAGGAGATGGAGGGCAGCATGGAGAAGACAAGAAGAGAAAGGATGGATTTATTGAAAATTTGTATGACTTGATTTCAGGTATTTCTGATTTGATTGTATAGATAATTGTACATATAGTCAGATTAATCTCAATCCACACAAAGTGTAATTGCTCTACTTATAGCTTCCAGATTTCCCATTCAGTTTCTAATTTTGCTGCTCCAGAAAAGAGAAATATGCAAAGTATAGAGAGATTCCAAACAAAACTGTCTGAATCTCACCACATTCTCAAAAGCTGTAGAGAAAACAATGATAAAAGGTAAGGTCTTTTTTTTTTTTTCTTTAATCAATATTTGATCATCAACTTGAACAATTAACAAAAAGCTTGTGCTTTCATTTTATGGCAAACAACAAAAGCCTAATAAGTGCTCAGGAAAAATGCCATATGGCATGTGCATCATCACAAAAAAAGCCATGAGCTCTAAACTTTGCAAATGTCTTTGTGCCACACGGATGCACAGCCTGTATTAGCAAAAAAAAAAAAAAAAAAAGCATGAGGAAAGCCATGGGAACTTTTCTCTCATGTCATTTGTCAAAGATGTTGAGTTTGCTGCTGAGGGATAAATTGTAAACATATAATCAAGTAAATATTTTGTTAGCAGCAGTCTCTGAGTAAGTGTGAAGAGATGTGTAACATTTAATATAATTTTATACTTTCTCTGTTTGATGTGCCTTCAGTTTCATTCAAGTTAAAGGAAAAATCGCTCAATACCCCTGCAGATATGCTGATTTTCAACTTCCATCTTTATTTAATTTTACCTCTGAAAAGTGCAAATCCTTCATTCTGGATCCATCTGCACCAGACCTAGTGGTCCTGGAATCTAAAACAATTTTCTCTTCTCAGGTTTCTTCATCTCTAGATACCACTTCTTCCTTTTTGGTCAAACAGCAAACTGGGCAGGAGCAGGGATGGGGCTGTGCCAGGGCAGATCCCGGAGGGCAGAGCAGGGATGGGGCTGTGCCAGGGCAGATCCCGGGATGCAGGAGCAGGGATGGGGCTGTGCCAGGGCAGATCCCGGGATGCAGAGCAGGGATGGGGCTGTGTCAGGGCAGATCCTGGGATGCAGAGCAGGGATGGGGCTGTGCCAGGGCAGATCCCGGAGGGCAGGGCAGGGATAGGGCTGTGCCAGAGCAGATCCCGGGATGCAGGAGCAGGGATGGGGCTGTGCCAGGGCAGATCCCGGGATGCAGAGTAGGGATGGGGCTGTGCCAGGGCAGATCCCAGAAGGCAGAGCAGGGATGGGGCTGTGCCAGGGCAGATCCCGGGATGCAGAGCAGGGATGGGGCTGTGCCAGGGCTGATCCCGGAGGGGAGGGCAGGGATGGGGCTGTGCCAGGGCAGATCCCGGGATGCAGAGCAGGGATGGGGCTGTGCCAGAGCAGATCCCGGGATGCAGGGCAGGGATGGGGCTGTGCCAGGGCAGATCCCGGGATGCAGAGCAGGGATAGGGCTGTGCCAGAGCAGATCCCGGGATGCAGGAGCAGGGATGGGGCTGTGCCAGAGCAGATCCCGGAGGGCAGGGCAGGGATGGGGCATCTCCCGCGGGCACCGCAGGGAAGCAGAGCTGCCCGGAGTCCGGCAGCCGAGCCCCAGGAGCGGGATGAGCCCTTCCAGCCATCCCACGTGCCCGGGGTGCTGCCCTTTTTTCCCTGCCTCCCCGAGGATCCTGGGAGCAGATGGCAGCCTTGTGCTCTCACTGTGCGAGCGTAAGTGGCGCTTCAAACTTCTGCAGCTTTTTACTGGCCTTGTTACCTACCCAGCTTAGTGAAACTGTGCTATGATACCTCACTCGTCGGTTTTTTGGGAGCATTGTTTTGGTCGGGGACGGGTATGTTCTCACTTATTTTTATTTTTTTTTTCCCTGATCTCTTTCCCGCAGAGTGGCAGCAAAAACCTCTTTGCCCGTTCCAGGCACTGAAAGGAGCTCCATTCATCTGGCACTTGGGGGGAGACAGAAGAGATTCACTGGGTGCTGTGGAGTTTGAGGGTAATTAAGAAGAGAGAGCAAATTATCTCAGATTATTGCAATAACCAAGAACAGTTCAAACGTTTTTTTTTCTTCTGTGCTAAACACCCCTTGCCTCCCCGAGCAGTCTGGTCTCTTTTCTTTACTTAAGCATGCTGGAGAAAAACTTTCATAGCCAGAGATCTGTGGGATGCCAGGGCTTCAGTGGAGAAGTGACAGAGGAAGGAGGAACAGTTTCTTTCTATTCATCAACTCAGAGATGCAGGAGAAAATTTTCATTCAAGCCTTTGGCAAAATTCCCAATAAATGTAGTGGGACATGGAGTTTTACAGACAGCCTGTACTTATTAGGTTATTACTCAGCAGGCACTCCTTTAGAATGGATTGTGGTTTCATGATAGCCTGTAATTGGAAGAGTATTAGGAGAAAAGTGGAAGATCTGGTGATTTATTTTTTTTTTTTAATAAAAGGAAAATAATAATCTCTTCTTTCCTACTGCTGTATGAGTTGAGATCAGTTCAGTTTGTTGAAGGAGATCCTTCTCAAAATGATGCAGATTCTGTGTGTAAAGCTGTCTTTTGTTGGGTGAGTTATTATGAAAGCAGTTTCCCAAACATTGGATTTGATAAACTGTTAGCCTTTGGGTTTTAATAGTACAAACAGTGTATTTTGTAGGGTTCTTGTACAGTAAAATGAAATTTAGAATTTTCACAAGCCTCATGATGATGCTAGTGCAGGCCTGTAGCAGAAAATGTTTCAGAACCATAATATATGAAATATATATTCATAATATAATATATGAGTCCTGTGCTCATCTATGAAGGTATATTAATATGGTTATCTGGAGCACACATGCACGTGGTGCAACAATATTGTAAATGCAAATGCAGTCGATTGCTGGAGAAAAATAAAAATGTAAACAAATTATGAATAAATATAAGATTTTCTTAATCCCTCCATCATAGTTAAGATCTGATATTGCCATTATTTTAATTTTTAATACCTTTGATAGATAAACACAATGCCTTTGCTGTTCAGACAGTGCTCACTAGAATAAAAAAGAGGAAGATTGAAATAGGAGAACATTGAAATAAATCATGGTATCTTTTGAACAAGTACTGAAATTAAATAAAGAATATAAAAATTCTAAAGCAAATGCTTGTCAAATATGCAGCATAAATAAATAATTTAGGTGAAAATGGATGACTAGAAATAACAAAGGAACGACCAAATAACGAAGAGCAAAAGGGTGGTTGATGCATCTGAGGTACTTCATTGTGGGTCGTAAGCAATTGCTGTCCATAAAAAATTCCGTGGCTTCTGTGTGAGAAGAAGAGACAATTTGACAGGCAACACTGGTAATAAGTGACAGCAAGCACAAATCCTTGGCAACTGCCATTACCCTGCTGTTGGATTCACATCCCAAACTGTGGGATAACTTTGACCCGTATCGCTGCTAGTGAACCACCGTCTGTTAAAGCAAAACTGTGTTTTTAACTCAGCAAAATCAGCTGCAGATTTATGCCTTAGAAAACTGCATGGACTATTTATTTGTTTTTGGACTACTGTTGCTCTCTATTTCAAAATAAATATGCTGCTTTAGTTGGACAGCAATGAATAATGAGAGACTTGCACAGGAGGGGCGGAATAGAAATTCGGAATTTCAGAAGGTAGAACTAACTGAAAGTAGAAGCTCCTTCTGTAATAATTATAAAAATACCTCAGTGTTTTGGACATGAATAAACCAAAGTTGAATTGCTTTTAATATTCTGATACTTAGGACTTACTTGAATATGGAAGGACAACAAGGGCTTGATCTCATCCAATTTCTTTCTTGCTTCCTCTTGATCTTTAATGCTGCTCTTGGCACAGTTGCACTTGTGCTGATTTGGATCTTCCAAGGTCTGGATAAAATTGGATTACCTGATCTTCATATGGGTGAACATTACATCTAGACTTTTGGCCTATGGTATAAAGTAACTTTGTGTCACTAATAGTAGCCCCAAACTGAAAGTTGAAGGCATTTATTCTCATTATTTTTCATGTTTTTATGCAAGCAAAGCCTTTATTTCGAGCTAAAGAGATAATTCAGTGTTCATTTTGCATGAGGAAGGCTAGCATAGGCTCTGTGCTAGTGCAGCATAGCTGAAATACCTGCTGTACTTCACCATAATCCTGTCCCACAGCACTTTGTGCATTGCCCTTCTGATCCCAGCTTGTGCAAAGATTAATTGAGCCGAAATCTGAAACACTGTTTGCAGAAATAAGAATCAGGATGAAAGTATTAACACAGTTTCATAAGGCATTTTGCAGCTTTAATTAAGATGTTGCAGGCTTTTCTGAACTCTGTACAGTCAATTAATACTGATTTACAGTAGTTGAAACACCAGAGTAAAAAGATAACATTTTGACCACATTTATCATATTGTTTTTGTGAAATGTTCCCCTCCCTTTGTGAAAAAAAACTGTTAAAATATTGAAGGGAAGCAAAGCTCTAAACACCTTCTGTTTGCCCACAGCATTCTTCTGCCATCAGCAATGGTATCAAGAAGGTCAAGACTCCAGCATTGTTCTCCACATCAAACAGAATCAGTTCAGGGCTGTGATGGAGCATCAGATGTATAGACAGCCACAAATCAAGCAGCACAGACAATTTCTCTCTTTATATCACCACCCAAGAGAAACAGAGCTGAAAGTGTTCCCACAGGTCAACCAAGGTAATCAAAGCTCTCCTTTCTTGCTTTTAATCAAGGGTGCTGCACTTCAGTCACCTTGTAATGATGATTCAGTTGGTATTCTAATTTTTATTAAGATTTCTTGACCTAGAAATTTCTCAAGAGTGTATAGCTTTTAAAACCTTATTGATTCCAATCGAGCGTTCCTGGAAGACAAAATTGCAGTGAATCAGGCATCCCAGTCCACTTTCCAAATTTTTAAGACTTAACAACAGATAGGTAATAGCCAACAAGCTGACCCCTCTGTAAAGAAGAATGTGATTCTCCATAATTAATCCAAAATGAATTGATTCTGTCTGTCGGGGAAATCCAAGAGAGTAATTGGATTTTGCAATGTACCATAAAGGTGATTAAAGAAAAGGCAGAAGTGTACTATAATGTGCTTAACTTAGATGTCCTCATCAAAAGCTTTTTGTTGTCAGTGTCTTCTGTTTTTTTGAGGGAGGAAATTGTTGTAAACTGAGACAAAGCTTGATGATTAGAGTTACCATGATATCCCTGTATCCCTTGATTTGTGACCTCAAACAGAATTCAAAGGGCTCTAATTTTTTATTTTGCAGGTATTTTCTGAAAGGGCTTTTCCCAAAACCTTGAAGTCTTTGTAATTGCTGATTATGTTTAATAAGACATGTATATTATTAATATACATATATTAATATAATGGTCCCCTGGTGTATGAAAGTAGTTTCTAGTTCCTTTTCAAGGGGTCACATTCTGTCTTTCTTATGATGTGATTTAGTGCTCAGCACTGAAGTAGTTACGCTGGTTTAATAGCATGACTCACTTTGGAAATTCTAAAAAGAAGACCAAAAAAAATCTGGGATTCTTACGTGGTCATTGTGCCATTCAAGAAACGTGGAAACTTGATTATGTTCCTTGAATGTCTGGAAAATTTCCAGAATTTTTTAAGGGAGAGGAATCCACATCTTAGGCCTCAAAATAACTTTTGAGCTGTGCATGGGAACCTCTTGTTGAAGACTAGGAGAGAGACCATGTGTCACAAATGTTCTTGCTGAAATATGACATTTTGTTATAAATCCGCTTTCCTCTCCTTTTTTTTTTTTTTTTGGTAGTCTTATTATTCTTATGTTGCATATCTATTAATATATGTTTATATTCAATAAAAAAAATCACTATTTTATTGTGTTATTATTCAGAAGATGTGACATAAGCATTTTAAAGTAGTATCAGGATGTTTTTAAACTGATTATTAGTTTATTTAATTTTATTCTGGCAGCTGCATTGAGGATGTTTTGCTATCTGGGAAACAGAAACAATTAACAATGAGCCCCACTCTGCAGTCACTGTACAGGCATAATTGCTGTCAATTTGATTGAAATTTTGCCTGAAAAAAGACTGTCACTCCTTCTTACTTTTTAAACTAGAAGCAATAACCTACACATTGAAATACTGAAAAGCTCTCTCTAATTAGGAGTTTTCTCAGAATCAAATTTTTTTTCTTATATTTATTTGAGCTGCTAAATTTTGAAAAATAAATTAAGTGATTTATTTTTTTGTGATGTTCTTAAGGCATTTCATCAAAAGACTTCACAGCAAGTGCTTTCCAGTATTTCAGAAGTTCTGAATAAACTCAGTTTGGGACAGGTTAAGTGTATTTTGTTTAGAAGAGCTCAATTTCTCTGTATTTTCTATATTTATGATTCAGGTGCTGTGAAATACTTTTTACACTGTGAGGCATTTTAATGGCCACATGCTCAGGTTGTCTTCTTGCACAGCTATTATAGAAGTTCTAAAAAAAATTAAGAAAATAATACTGGATTGTTGCTTTCATATGCTAAACTGGATTTTCTTTTCTAACACAATTAATTGTGCTCTCTGTTTCAAAACTCATGTCATATCCACGGGGCATTTGAAGTATCCAAAGTTATTAAACAGCAGCCAAATGTAATCAAAGTCACAGCTTAGAAAAAGGGCCCAAGAAAGATTTCTTTGCTGAAGTTGCTGTGTCCTTAATTAAGCCACTAACCTCCAATACAAATTTTCTTGCATGCATAAAGTTTCTCTGCAGCTTTTGCTTCAAAACCTAATGTAAATCCTTTTTTTGCTTTAAATTAAGCTTCTGTGAAACTTTTCATCCTTTGCACGCTATTTCTAAAATGCGTGACTTGTTAAAAATACTTCTAAATGCTAAGTGAAATAAGTTACAGAATTAAGTGGCTATTATTTGGCATTAAAAGGCAAGAGCAGAATACTTTTAAACCAAACTTGTAAGGTCATGTGTGTTTCCTCATCCTATGATTTCTGGCAATAAGCAATAAAATTCTGAATTCATCGTAGAGCAGTTTGTACCTTCAGGGAATTAATTGGATTTTTTGATTTCCAGTTTTATTTGTCCTGACCCAATATTAGGGAAAAAAAACCTCTGTTTGCAGTCAGCATTCCTTCCCCCTTGCATCCATTTAGCTGCTGGAGGAGTGCTCTGAGGAGCTGACTCTGAACATGGCTGCACAATGAGAGTTCTTGGCAGGCACCAGAACCAAGCACAGACCCCACGTTGCAACTGGAGAAACATTTCTGTGGCCATTCAAAAACAAACAAACAAACAAAAAAAACCCCCCAATTAAGTAAAACCCCCCAAAACCAGAACTGAGAAACCCCAGCAAATGGCTTAAGGGGTGCAATTAAAAATTATTTTCATCCTGCTTTTTTTTTTGCATGGTTTAACAAAACTAATGTTTACTCATTTACAGCTCAGTAAGAGGATAATGTGCTTAATGAAAGAAAAATCTACTGACAGCCACATTTATTGCCCTTCATTAGCATTGGTACTTAATTTAATATAGATCTGAATAGACATTAGGGAGCCTGCAGGAGGTTAAATGGTGAAAATGTAAAGAGATTATTGAATTTACTGTTTGGTTTCAGTGACATCAAACAGACATCATTAATTAGGTTTATTCCACTAGCAAAAATAATCCAGAATGTAAGACTGGATTCATTAATGCCATCATTTAACATTTTTTTTGGAAGTTTAATAGAGCAATATGTAATATCTTCTTTCTTATGCTTTCTAAATTTTAGACTATTTGGTGAGGCCATTATTAAAATTCTTCTTTGCTCCTTCTTATTCTTTTACCAAAATGATAATTATGTTCTAGTTTTTAAGAGGGGTGGAAAATATTTCTGAATCCTCCACAGTTAAGATATAGGTGTAAATGTTTGCACTGTCATTTTAAGATTGTGAAGTACCTTGTGAGATTGCTGCTGCAAATTCATGGCAGCATTTTAAAACTGGAGCTAAAGTAAGATTCACCAAACTGAATATACCACTTGGGTATTTTATCAAACTATCAATTCAGTCAACATTTGTGATAAAGAACTTTAAATTAACACAACCCTAAATATTCTAAAAAGCAAAATTATTATAAAGATGGTGTATATGTTTGTAGGAATCTACAGTTCCAGTGTACAATTCCAACAGGAAATGTAAATAAAATTAATTGTTTAACATAACATGAAATGTTTGATTTTTTTTTTTATAATCTTATTGCAGCAAATTGTGTGGTAGGTTTTTTTAGGAAGTTAGGGATTGCAAAGAAAAACAAGAGCAAATAATTCACATCTGAATATAAAATACATACAATATATACAAAAAAAAATTATTTTATATATATAGTATGTATTTTATATACAGATTTCTTTGAATTTTGGGGCATTTTTTATTATGTACATTCTTTAGAAAAAAAGTCTGGTTTTATTTTTCTACATTGTTTTTCAATAGCTTTACTTATCTTGGGAAGTATTGGGCGACATATTTTAGTGTAAAACCATTTGCTCAAAATTTCAAAATATAAAAGTGATCTTCCACTAATTCTTTTAGAGGTTGATAGTACTACAAATAAGCTTTAAGACAAGGTCTATGTCATACTCATTACTGGCTCTTTCACAAAAAAAAAAAAAAATCACTGTTATATAGCTCTTTCTCTAAACAAATCTAATACTAATTATGGGATCCAGTAATTAAAGGCTTGTTTACATATTCATGGAGGGATTTACGAAGGAAACTTATGTTAGTAAGCCTGTGCCTTACATAATCAATTTAATACATTATAATCTCCTTTGGATAACAAAAATAATTCTGAGTACGATTCAGGTGATGGCATCACCAAAATGGCTGTAATTAATGCTCTGTATATTCAGAGAAAGGTGTTTTTATTCAGTGTTTTTATTCCTGCAGAAGTGTGTGATAAATCTGCTGTTTGTGCCGCGTGAATCATTTACACCATCCTGTTACTGCAGGGTTTTTGTGGGAGTGCTGCTGTTTGTCACAAAGTCCTCACTGGTACGTGCATTCTAGTTTCTCCATGCGTGTGACTTGAGGGGTTTGATAGATTTTCAAAGTCATTAAGTGAGTCTTTTTTTTTTTTTTTTTTTTCTTTCTTTCTCTCATTTTCCTCTTTGCAAGCCAAGTTCAAAAACAAAAAACTTCTGTGCTTTGTCTGCGCGTCTTTGGCTGCGTTTCACTGTGACATGCACTGCTGTTCTTTTAGCACCAAAATGTTGGCACACATTGCTGAAAATTTCACACCATCTCTTGCTGGATCAGCAAGCTTAACCTACCAAAATCTGGTGTTGTTGAATGGTTTTTGACTGATAATCAATCTTTTTGCTGCTCGACAGTTGTTGCTGGGACACAGACTAGAGCAGGTGGCAGATGTGCCTTGTCTTTTGAGAAAAGAAAGAGTAGGTGAGCTTGGGCACGGAGTAGCATATTGTGTGTCCATTAAAAGGGTAAGTACAACAGCAAAAAGTCACTGCTATAAGCAGAAAAGCCACCAACACCAGAAAATAGGCCTTTTAACATCCCTGTTTGCAAGTTTAATAGAACAGGAAAATGACAGCTCGTAGTGTGGAATTCCACGTGCTCAAAAATCAGAACTGATGTTAAAAACATTCACAGATTCTCTGTAAAACATTCCACAGTGTCTTTTTTTTTCACTTCAAAAAGAATTATTTATACATACAATGAATGGTAATGTGCAGGTTTTTAAAAAGCTGCAGTGTACTGAAATCAGGTTTTAGAGGTGTATAGGGACAGGCAGTACCTATTTTATATTTTCCTTCTCTAGCCCAAGATGGGGTAGAGAGCAGAGAGTGGTGTGACTGGTCAGCACAAACACTCTGATGGCTGCAGTTCAGTCCTGAACACACTGGTAACCAGGTCAAACCTCAGCAGCAAACCTTTTGTACATGGGAATGGAAGATCACTGACATGTAAAGCCCTGGAAATATGTCCAAGTGATGCCATGGAAATCAGACTGACTTTTTACAGTCTGATTAAAGATTTTAAATATTTGCAAGGTCAACACCTTTGTAGAAATTTCTATTTCTAGCAGAAATTACAAAGTTTGCCAGAATTGTATCATTGTATCATCGTGCATGTCCTTTCATTGCTTCAGGTGGCATCAATACCTGGATGAAGCCTGATGAATTCCCAGTGATGCTGATGTCTTGGTTTATTGGGATTTATTAATCTTCTCATCTTTCTAAAATACCAAAATTTAACATGAGGGTTTGATTAAGTGAAGAAGGATTCAAACATAAGGTGACAAATTGCATGATCTGGGATAAAAATTGAAAGCCATTGCTGCTTCCAATTTAATTCAGTATTTATAATAAATACACGTGACATATCAGTGAGAGGTTGCCATTCCAACAGGAGTTTAGCAAAGAAAAATGTGTCAAGTTTCAGTTGAAAACCTGTTTTGGGGGGGCCTATTGTGGAACTAGTGTGGTGCAGAACTGTGCCAAAGAGCTGATTCTCTGTAGTGTGTAGTTCCTGCATGTCATTTGGTGATGGTCAATCTATTTAATTAATTATTCCTTGGAAATTTGTGGGAGCACACATACTTCAGTGTTTGCAGACAAATATATTTAGCAGTTGCTGAATTTCAAAATACAGTGAGTATTTTATTTGTTATTTATTACCTTGTGTTTCTCCTGCCAGCTTTTATTGTACCTCCACCCCTCATTACAATTGAATTTCAGGTGTTTCCAGTGTACTGCTTCAGGCTTTCTTCACTATTTACCAGTTTCTTCAACTGGTGCTATCTTATTTCTGTTGAATGTAACTGCAGTGACTTTAGCAAATTTGCTGAGTAAAATAGTCAATTTGCTATCACTCCTTCATAAAAAAAATTTGTGCATATCAGTCGTGCTATTGTGGAAAAAATGGTTTCTTGAGCACTTCATGTTCCGTTCAGCAAATTTTCAGTTTCTGTGTTTGCCATTTACCATGATCTTGCTTCAGAGTGTGATTATATTTAAAATAGGACATCTTTTCTGCCAGAACTGTCAGTGAAAAGATGGATTCTAACCATTGACCAGTTTGGAAAGATTTAAATTCCAAGCAGCATTCTAAGTACTCTATGGCTTTTTCTCACCAGCACATAAAAATTAAAGTTGTCACATTTTATTTTTCAGAAAAAAAAAAAGAATCTTCTCTTTGAACTTGAAATGAATACATTTTATTACAAGTTTTTCTGTAATGACTGTATTACATGTTATTACTTAATTTCTACTGGGATTTTGGATGAAAAATACCCATAAAATATGCAGCAATATGTAAATCATCATATTTCATGAGCTTATCCTTGTTTTAGGCTGGAGATCTCAAGACCTAAAACAGAGGTGTGTTGTTAGATATAGACATTTTCTCTTGCATCATCATACATCAAGATAGAATTGATTATTTCCACAGTAGCTTGATCACATCCTGAAAGATAAAATAACACAACCCTGCCCTTTGAGAAGGATGCCAGCAACATCTAGAAGTACATTTTGAGGGCTTCTCCCAGAAAACTAATTTTACTCTTTTATTGTGGAAAATTCAAATTATTGTTACAGATTCCTACAATCTTTTTCTGTTAGGAGGGACTTTTTGAAATCTGAAAGATGCCAATTTATGAGCTACTTTGGAGCCCTTCACAACACCGAATTCTCCCTTCTAGGCACCCAGTGGCATTCAAGTCTTCAGTTTTTGTTTTTTTTTAATATACAGGAATCTAGTGGTAATAGATAATCCACTCTATAAATACCACTCTAGTGGTTATAGATAGTGCCCTGTCTTTTCTTCTTTGGATTTTTCCCTTAGCAAACTCTGCTACTTCCTTTGGCACAAGAGTCAAAGGTGCATGTGTCGGTGAATCGCGGAATCGCAGAAGGGATGGAAGGGACCCACCAGGATGGTTGAGTCCAACTCCTGGCCCTGCACAGGACTATCCCCAAGGGTCACACCATGTCCCTGGGAGCATTGTCCAGACTCTTCTTGAACTTTGGCAGGCTCAGCAGTGCTCCCTCAAGAGCTTCCACAGCAGATTTGGATAAATATTTTCTTCGGACAACACATAGGAGGCCTTGTTGACGGCACAATGGCCACAGCAAATGTGTGTTGTCAGATTTTAACTTCCTTTCCTGGCCTTTGGCTTTACTGTCCTGTCCATTGACACTGGCAGTTTGTTAATGAAATATGAGAGGCCTTTGTGATGTACTTTTAGCTCTGTGCTGCTACTGGGGTAAAGACGTTTTCCACCATGATGGTTTGATTTCTGGGAGCAAGCAGTAAGCTTTAAGAGGGAAACATGGAAACTTTGCCAGATGTAAACTGGTAGTCAAAAGTGATAATGAATTTGCACACACATAAGGACGTAGGGCAAGTTGGGCAGGGTAAAAAACATCACCAGAGGGAATATTTTTTCAATAATACCTTGGGAACTTTCTTGAGATTGAAAAGCCGTAATTCAAAAATGTCATAAATGTAAGATTAATTATACAAATGGAATTGTTTAGATAGCCAGCCAACAGCCATTACAATGTGCTGCTAAACAGAAATGACTAAACCCTCTAGATGGAGCTTCCACTTTTTCAACTGGTTGTATAAAATGATAGCATCCATTACATTCCATATATATACATATATAAATGTATAAATATAATATGTATATATATTCCATATATATACACACATATATAAACAAAACACCTAATTTCTTGCCCTTTTACCCTCATAAAAAGCACTGCCTTATATTATACTTTGGTTTTATTACCTTGTGTTTCTCCTGACAGCTTTTATTGTACCTCCACCCCTCATTACAATTGAATTTCAGGTGTTTCCAGCAACAAGATGTATTCATTAATTAGGTGTCAGGACTTTGTTTTGAGGGAATGCAGACTCTGATGCCCTTCCCATAATCCACCTGAATTCAAAGGGAGAGAACTTAAATTCCTTAAATTCCTAAATTAACACAAATTTCTACACTAGGCTCAGGCCAGTGAGATGTCTGCATTTGACAGGGTGTGTTTCTGTACATTTTCATGATATCCACATCTGTAGGCATACAATCATCATAAAGCAGTCTGTAATAAAATTCTGTATTAACAATAAAAAAAGAATAATGTTATTTTCTAGACTGGAAATACACTTTCCAAATATGGCTTAAAATTGTATGTTGAATAAAAGAACATGGAAACAATAAGGTACAGCCAAACCAATTTCAGTGAAATGTTTAAAGTACAACTCTACTTACCTAGGGCTGGGATTTGTGCTAACACATCCCCAGCAGTATCCCAGAGGACAAATCCAGGGTAAATTTTGATACAACCTTATGAATACAAAGAACCAGTAGTTATAGGAATGGTTTTCCCTACCTTTCACGTGGGAACAGATGAAGATCTTGGCCTGTAGAGCCTTTGTCTAATCCCTCTGTTTGCACTCAGCCAGAGTGTTTAAATGAAACTTTCCTCAAGAAATGCCAAGCACTGAGACCTGCATCCCCGCTAATCTGTAGATTCCAGTAAGCATCTCTTTAAAATATGATCCCACCTCTGATGCCTGATATAAAAACACCCTCAACCACAAATGACTACCAGCCATGACAAATGGAGAAATTCATTCAAATCCTGAACAAGACCAAGAGTCTTCCAGCCATTATCCTTCCAGGTCCAATGCTCATAAATCCAAGGGAAGAAATGGAGAGGAATGGTGAAGATAAATGGAGGGGAGGGGTGACTAAGAGGCATTCTGCCTCTTCTCCCTGCCAAATGAAGGAAAATTGCTTGTGTTGTAAACCATCAACTGGACTTGGGGTTGGCAGCCAAAAAGCCTGGAAGTTTTAACGTTTCACCCAGTCTCTGTAAGTTTCTATCATTCTGCATTTTTGCTGCAGTGTCTTCAGGGCTTGTCTTGTTTATTCTGTTTGGCATTTACACCTGTTTAATCCCCAAATATTTTTATGTGTACTTGAGTGCAAATAAGGTAAGGATTCATGTGAAATTGCATGAACAAATGTTAATTACTTCTTTTTAACTCTTCCAACACCGATTTTTAAATTTCTTCAATTTTCTTTGCTCCTGGAGTGCTCAAGTGCAATCATAGGAAGTTTTGCACTGTTTTAATATTGATTCCCTGTTCAGTTAGACATATTAGCAGCTTTAATTGGTAGTCATTTGCATATTTTCAATTACTTAGTGAAGTAACTTCATTTTTTGGAGAGGAATTGTAGCATGGTTTTTGTAAATTCTACATTTCGGATTCCTATTGCACAAAAAAATAGTAAACAACATTGATCATTCATCAATGAATCTAAAATTTTATTTGTGTTTTGTGAACACAATACAAAATCTGGGGGCCTTCTTTATTTTAAGTGGACTCTACTGCCATGACCTATTTTCCTTAAGAGTTCATAGAAAAGGTCAGGGCGAGGGGATGAGGCTTGTTGATTGGCAGAGAAGATGGGATGTTTGTAATTTTAATCAAATTTAGTATTAAGACATACTTCAAATAATATGTCAGCCTGGTGTTAGTGAGTTTAAAATCTAATGACAACTGCTGTCATTATTAGTTAAATATAGCCAGCGTGCCTGTGGCAATAAATGATGACACTTCAGAACATGCAGAAACAAAAAGCTCTCAAGTATTTAAAGAAAAGGGAGTGACTGTAAACTTAGTTAAACACAGGAATGTGACCTGGGCACAATATAGAGAGGCATCTGGAATTTGAACAGAAAGCATAATTGAACAGAACAACAGAATTGAACACTATCTGTTCTTACTACTAGAGTTTAAATTTTGGGAAACTTGGGCCTTTCTTCCTATTTCATAAATATATATCAGGGAGTTTCATATTTATTGTAATAACACTTTTATTGCTACATAAGATATATTTCAGATTCATGTCTCTGTAACTGTTCTGTACCCTTTAAAATGTGTTGCTCAATTTTTCGAAGCCCTAAAAAGTGGGAACTGAGAAAATTATGGCCTCTTGTTCATAGATGAAAATGTATTTTTCCAGAGAGTTAGATCTGGATTCATGAAGTTTTGAAGTTTGTTCATGGCAGTGTTTGGTATTTATTTCTGTAGAGGTGAGGAAAGAGAAAGAAGTTAAAGCAAGATGTGTCTGAGTACACCAGCATAATGTAATATATAGCATACATTATCAATGTATTTGTAATACCATATGCTAATTCCTTTAAACCTATTAGTTTATTGCTTTTTATTGTTGAAGAAAGTTTCTTACAAGTCTGTAAATCTTGTTTAAGCAACAGCAGCATAAAGGAACTGTGAACAAAAGGGTTGAGGTGCCAGGAGAATAAGAAAATGGAATTTTGAAATCAGTTCAACGTAGCAGGAAATGGAAACCTGGGCTCAGACCATGATCAGTGTAGTCCTCAGACAGGGACTTGGGGAATGTCATATGAGGATTTTGGGGCTCTGTGAGTTTATACTGTTACTCTACAAGCACCATTCTTCATTCCTAACAGTGCACCTCTAAGTCATCCTGCCATTAAGAACTCTTTTGCTGGAGGAAGGTATTTCTTGGCATGTGAATTTGAACTGTAATTCTGCTATCTTGAGCTGATTAGAGCTTTACAGATGATTTAACCAGCAGTAACATTTACTGTGTGTTTGGGTAGGGGCTGCTTCCATTTAGGTAACATGTTCTGTTTATCTATACTTCTGAGTGTGATGTCAATTTGCTGAGTTAATCTTCCCATTCTGTTATTGGCTAATGTTTGAATAATTTCAACATCTAACATTGAGTATAACACCAAGGATATAATTTAATTTTTTAAAGTTGTGGTAAATTCTGGCATTAAAAAATTATGAAAAATGTGTGTCTAGAAATCAGGCTAAGATTTGTAGATTCGCAGTATCAAGCACTCAGTGTTAACACAGTGGTTATCAAATTAAGGTACATTAGAGCTGGTAGTAGCTTGTACAGCTGTCTGCTACAACAGTGGCAGGTTACTGAGAATCACAGGATAATGAAGGACCTCTGCAGGTCACCTCATCATATCTCCTCAGACAGGAGGAGAATCCTGTCTGATTCTTCAGAGACAAGTCTGAACAGGAATAAAATCCACTTGTGTTGAAGCAGTGGCGGTAGGTCCTTGTAGATGACCTGAGTAAGCAATGCAAGAAGGACTTACATGCCAAATAGCTTCCCTGTATTTTTAATTGTAGTTGTTAGTTATTCTCTCTCCCTACAAACCTTGGCAATCTTCTGCTGTTCATTGTCCACTTTTGCTCTATTTCTGTTACTTATCCTTGTCTCAAGAAATGAGATTTGATGCTTAGCTTAAGCACCTTGTTTGGACATTCTCTAAGCTTGGGGTTATAAAATCCTTACCCTAGTTGCAAATAACTTCTTTATTGTCAATGATCTGTAAAGTCAGATTCCCATGGCTGCTCTTTCTTTCTTCCCTTGATGATTTTTCATTGCTGTACAGGCCAATAACAACAGGAGAGAGATACCAGTGCAGCCTGCAGACTGGAGACTGTGGACACTGTCCTGGGAATTGTGAAATGTGGAGCTGACTGCCAGAATGAGAAGGTTATAGAATCTGAACCCCCTCTGCCCAGGAAATAGAAACACTTGGCTACTCTATAAATGACACTTCACCATGACTCTTCAGGTAATTTTAAATTTAAATGCTGATGTCTGTTTTACTTTGGGATGGACTGGGTGCTATTGCTGTTTGTCTCTGCATTTAGTGTACCTGTATTTAGTGTATATCATTGAAGGAATTTTGCTTTGGAGGTTTGTGAGCCCCAAAAGACTGGCAGCTGCTGAATTATCAAACCAGACAGGAGCATGATGCACAGAAGTGTCAATGTACAGACAATTTCAGGTGTTTTATTGTAAATTTATTTTGGAAAATAAGGGAAGACAAAGACATTCAGGTACCTGATTTTATGTCTGTGCCAGTCTGAAGCAGCAGTAGTTTATTCATTACCGTGTAGTGCCTTCCATGCACATATAAACCTCATTGACATCTTGTTCATTCAAGGCTAGGAACAAAAGTCGTGCTTCACATTTTTGGCCATGCAGATTCCTGGAGGGCTTATTCCTATTGTGCTTGAATCCTGCTAGCAGGCTTATCCTATAGAATACAGACAAGTCTGACCTTCAGAGCAGATCTCCAGCCAGCCTTGAGGGATACTGTGAGCACGACCTTAAAGCGTGGACAAAATTTTTCTTTATCACATTCTTTGGTTTAGGCAGCTGTAATCTCCCTAGATTTGCCTTTAGGCATCTACTGCCTCTTATCACTCAATGCCAAACAATCTCTAAGTTTCACCTTATGTCATCTTTCATTATAATCTGAATCAGCTGTCACATCTTTTCCAAGTACCAGGAGGAAACCAAAGCACCCTTACTTGGTGTGGCACAGTGAAACTGAGAGCACCCTTTTGCTCTGGTATGACAAACAGCTTGTAATGCTCACTTACATGGCAAATAACACTTAATATTTACCCAATAATGAAATGAATGGGTACCCCACTGATGCTGTTGTACACCACAACTTGTTATTCATGAAGCAAAAGGAACTTCAATGTATGAATAAGTGGTTCTTATCCATGTTGTCACCTGTGTCCTTGTAGAGAGGAGATTATTTCAAGCTCTTCTGTGAGATCCCTTACAATTTTTCAGGAGTCTCACTTCTAAAATTTATTTACTAAAGCTTATATGCTTTCTCAATGAATAATAAATCAGTAGCAGACTGACTTCAGAAGGTTGAAAATGACTCCTTTATTTTTGGGATGTGTCTCCCTTTTATCCTGTTCTACACAGAGCAATTGGATTGGTGACACAAAGACAAACCCCTTCAATCACATTGGGCAGATCAGAGGGACAGCAAGAAGAAGTCCCTCCTAGGGAAAGGAATGTAAACAAAGTTATAGTTACAAAATTGTGTCTCTTGATTACAGAAAATTCCCTGGGAAAAGAATTTCAGAATATCAGAACATCTCAGGCACAAACCAGGGCTACACCCCACCAAACTAGATCATGGTACAGACTTAGACTAGATTTGGGAATGCAAATTAGAGCCCCTTCTTCTCAGGCTTAGGGGCTTTCTGAAACTTCTCTGAAAACATACTAGTTCAAAAACTTACAAACAACTGTCAATCCATTTTTTTACTCACTGCTGTTGAGATTTGGAGATCTCTTTTCCAATGTTAGTAGATGTATTTTTCAACCATTAATTAAACTGGTCTTGCAACCTCACTGTTCTTACAAGATCACTATTTCCCTGTGGTCAGAAGTGGAATTCATGGCCAAGTCACAGGGAGGTGTGATTCAAGATGTGTTGCTGCTCTTGTGAATTCTGAAATGCATCACCCTCACTGCTGCAGTCTCACATCACTTGAGACCTGCATTGATGGCAGGACCAGGAGTCACTCAAGCCACCCCATATGCTGAGTGGACAGGGTGTCTTACAGAGTCAAACAAGTCAATCTTTTCAAACAAATTGGGGTTATTAACATAAGCAATGTCCATAAGAGAAATGTCCTCAAAAACTTGTTATGCATGAAGCAAAAGGAACTTCAATGTATGAATAAGTGGTTCTTATCCGTGTTGTCATTCATGTCCCTGTAGAGAGGAGATTATTTCAAGCTCTTCTGTGAGATCCCCTACAGTTTTTCAGGAGTCCCACTTCTAAAACTTATTTACTAAAGCTTTTGTGCTTTCTCAATTAATAATAAATCAATAACAGACTTCTCCCAATTGCTTAATAATAAGGCCTGTGAAATACATGGAATTGTTAGTGTCACTCCTGCATTTCCTGATCTAGCATTGTTCCATTTAGCTGTGGCAGGTAAATGGGTGATCTTCACCTGTCTGTATCCTACCTGGCAGTTTTACCTGTACTGTGGGAAAGGCTGTTCTGAGCCTGAGACTCCTCAGTACAGCCAGTGTCAGCAAAGTCATCTGATGCCGGAACCTGTGGCAATGGGAATGTTTAGGTTCTTAGCAGAAGATTTTTAACAAGTCCATACCAAGTGCACATGCCAAATTTCACAGCAACCATAGAATAGCTTCCTGACAACAGCAAGGGCACATTCCTGCTGTTTGAAAAGTGGAGACAAGGCAAAATTCATAAATTCTACAAGGAACAGGAAGGGCTCTGGAGAAGAGAGCAGAAGAATGAAACAACTTTGTTACTACAACTTCTACATCTGTGTTACCAAGTTGTCCAGTGCCAGGAAAAGAGATGTGTGGAAGGAAGCAGTTGTTAGTACTGAGGATCCTAATGTCCACACTATATACATTTTAAAAGGCAATACCCTGAGTCTGTAGTGTGGCTTTGGATCACATCCATTTCTTTAATTTCATCCAAATGATATCAGTTTGCATGCTTTGAAGCTGCTCTGTGAGATGAATCAAAGTACATTAAGTGGAAGCATTGAGTTCCTCACCTAAAAATTGCAGTCATTGCTTGAACTACTGTAGATAAATCCCCTGGAAGAAAACAAACCATAATTGTTCAAGTGCAAATTTGAAATTCCCTTTCCTGTTAAGAAGAAAGTTTGGTTACAAAACCCTTACTGGATTAATAATTTATCAATTTGCATTCTCAGTCCTGGCAAGTTACAGGAGCTGTACTGAATTCAATAAAGTTACCTAATTTACATTCACTGAGGATCTAATCCATGGACATTTCCCAATTAAATATGTTTAAATATTAAAGATATTTAATTAGGAAACTAAACCATGGTTTAATAACAGAGTTGTTTCTTTTTTTTTTTCAAATTGATTGCCAATATCAGTGCTGATTAGATGATTAAATTTTTTTTGTCTTAGAATTTTAAAGTGCTATGAAAGGCTCAGCCATTTTTACTTTAGTGGATTTAAAGACATTTATTAACACAATCAACACATCCATTATATTTTATAATAATGTAGCTTCATGATATAAAGACCTGTGAATTGAAACCAGTTTTTCAAAAGAACTGTCATGCATCTGATGTGATCCAAATGTAATAACAGCAGTATGAGGCTTACATTTTCAAAATTATGTGTATAGACACATTCCATTAACATTAATGGCAGTTACAAGGCTAAGGATCAAATTTTTTTCCTGAGCCAATCCCCTAACTCCCACTGATTTTAGTGATCTTAGATGACTGAATAATTTTTAAAGGACTTCAGCCCCTAAATTTTTAAATATATCCAGCTCAGACTGAATTGTTATCAGTCCAATGGTTGTGTTTATTGGCACAGTTTTGATCTGTGGCTGGATACTGATGATATTTCTGCATGCAATGTGCAACAGCCTCCTTTGAAGGTTTAATTGTAAGTGCATTTTGTGCAGTGGCAGTGCACCATTTAGAGGTCATTTTCTAGTGTTTGGAAAAAGAAGAGAACTAACAGTTGAAGTGAAATAAAAACGTCATTTGTACGATGCGGTGTCAGATGTGGAACTCAAACAACGTCCAAAAGGTTCAGACTTAATTTTTCTGAAGCAGAAGAAATGAGAGGCATTTCATTTTTGTAGGTGAGAAGTGAAATGTTCCTCTCTGCTCACTGATAGAGGCATGCTAAGGTGAATTTTAATTATGACTAAATTGTGGTATTACTCTTTCATACCCTGAACATCTGTTCCCTTCAGGAACAATGATTTATGCAGGCTATCACTGCAGACAGCTTGCTACAGCTTATGTCACGGTTAGTAGGAAGCTGGTGGTAGTATTTCAGAAAATACCAGCCTCTGAGTGGAGACAGGCCAGTGTGGATTTTTAAGGTAGTAGGGAAAGGGCAGCCTGATGTGTCCGTTTTCAATTTTGAAGCCAAATATTCCATTTATTTTATTTTTTTTCCTTTTTCCTTTCAGACCATCTGTCGTTGGTGAAGAAAGTAACTCGGACAGTGAGTGGGCTGGTTCCTCATAGTGGTGTCAAGCAAAAGAAAAAACCAAACATGTCATTGTCACCTGGGTGTAGGACACTACTGAGGACACCTCTGTTAGAATTTTAGTGCTTAAGAACTGCACAGGGCACGATAACTGTGAGAATGTTGCCTCACAAAATCAAATGGAAAAGGTAACCTTTGTTTATTAGCATGTCTGAATCAATGATCTCGAAAGTGTATTCACTGGTACTGCAGTTGCACTGCTTTTGTACAGTTATAGGCTGTGATTTAAGAAAAGCAAGGAAAAAAAATCCCTTAAATGATAAAGCCTTGGAATTCGATAAAGCAGGGATTACATGTGTGTTCAGGTGAGAGAAGGGAAATTTCACTTCCCTGCTCCCTCTTTTCAGAAATCCCCTTGCTAATTAACCTGCTTGTCTTTGCCTAGCAGCCACCTTGCTTCTGATGATGCCTATTTCTTCTCCTGCTTCTGTGTGTGTGCTAATTAATAGCATGTAATCTGAGGATTTACAGCCAAGGCAGGTCATTTCTGAGATTACCTGAGGTGAGGGGTATATGTCTGATATGCACACATAGTCAATTTTAGTTTGCAAATACAGTCAACTTTGATTTGGCTGGATATTACAAATATTCAGTAGTTAAAATGCTTGTCCTTAAAAGATATGATACTATAACCATATTCTGCAGTTCTTCCATGTACAAGAATATTTTTTCCTATGTAAAGCCTTTTAACACCTTCTAGGCACTTCAGTAGGTTTTAGAACAATTTGCATGCTGTCTTTGTTTCCAGACAAGCCTAGAATGGCCAGTGTATTTGTCCCAAAACAAGTGTGACATATATGCTTTATACTACCTCATTCTTCTTCTTCTTCTTCTTCTTCTTCTTCTTCTTCTTCTTATTATTATTATTATTCTGTGATATGTTTGAAACAAGTTTTAAAAAATAAATTTTAAGTGCTTTTCCAACCTAGAGTTGATTAACAACTTTGCAACGATTTGCACTACACATAAGGAATTTTCAATGCCTGGAACATTCGTGTTCAGTCCCCCCAAATTATGTACTCCAGGTTTGGGGGGATGGGTTTTAAAGATTGTAGGACAATACAATCATTGTAGGTCCCCTCCAAATGAACTGTTCTATTTGTTCTATGGTTTTCACCCACTAAAATAATACCCAAAATAACTATGTAACTACATCTGGCACAGTTAATGGAAAATCATTTGTCTCTCAGTTTCCTGATGTTGCCTTTGATAGAGATCATCCCATATTTTTGTAATGTGAAATTAATTGTATTGCTGTCAATATTGGTGCTAATAGATACCAAGATACTGCATTCAAATGTGAATAACAACTCTTCAGCAGTAAATGTTCTTAGAACCTCTTGTCTAAGTAGAACATCCACAATTCCTTCAGTATGATGAGGATAATCAAAACACACAGACCAAGCTTGTCTGTACACTGGAGAAAAAAAGTTCTGCAGTAATTTTCTGCAGAAAAAAAACCCATTAATCAATCTTTGGGATTTTTCCACAGAGATGTCTTGACCTAGGAAACGAATTATTAAACTGATATCCATGATTCCTCATAGATATGTGAGCTGCCTGTAAAGGGTGGCTGGCCAGGGAGCTGTGGATGTCCAACAGTGACAGGGCAAAAGTGGCTGAGACTAGTTTTGAGTGTATTCCAAACCAGTGTATTCAAGTGCTGTTGCTAAAAGAAGTCTCCAGTACTTGTGCCCTGTCATTGCAGGACTTCTGCAGCTCCCTGGCCAGTGGAAGGATTCTGCTCCATCGTTCAGTAAGCCACACAGGGAAGATGATCTATGCCAAAAATAAACCAGCTGAAGTCATCAATTTTAATCTGGAATAGTTTCTGGAAACTGATCTGAGACATAGCACAAGAGAAGAGGTTTGCAAGGGAGTGGAAAGAAACAAATGAGCTTACAAGATAAAAACTGCGGGGAAAATTCCAGCATGCATGTGCTGCCTTGTGGGAGGAAGGAGAGCTGGGGGCAAGGGGAGAGCTCTATGTTTATATGCAAGTCAAGGTGTGCTGCTTTGGGCTGGGGCAGAGTTAATTTTCTCTGCAGGGGCTGGTGTGAGGCTGTGTTTGGGTTTGTGCTGAGCACAGGGCTGATAACACAGAGATGGGTTTGTTCTTGCTGAGCAGGGCTTGCACTGAGCCAAGGCTTTCTCTGCTTTTTGTGAACTGCACTGGTGAGGGAGCTGGGGCTGCCTGGGAGGGTGGGAGGGGACACAGCCAGGACAGGTGACCCCAGATGACCAAAGGGAGAGTCCAGACCATGGGATGTCATGGTCAGTAAAGAAAGTGGGGAAGAAGGAGGAAAAGGGGGACATTTGGGGTGATGGTGTTTGTCTTCTCAAACCTTACCTGTGATGGGCCCTGCTCTTCTGGAGAAGGCTGAACTCCTACCTGCCCTTGGGAAGCAATGAATTAATTCCATTTTTTCCTTTCCTTCTGTGTGTGTGTGACTTTTACTTTCCCTATTAAACTGTCCTTATCTCAACCCATGAATCTTGTGGCTTCAACCCTTTCCATTTTCTCCTCTGTTCCACTGCTGGGGTTCCAGTGAGCAGACACCCGGGGCTGGGTTGCTGGCTGGGGTTAAACCACAAAAAATAAAGTCAGCACATTTAAAATAAACTGCAAATTGGTGTGACAGATATTAATGCAACAGTAAGTAAAAAAACAGAAATACTTTTAAATTTCAGATAATAATTAAATAATTAAATTTAAATTTAATTTTCAGAACGGCATTTTCATCCAGTCAAGTAATTTTAAAAGAAATATTATTTCTGGCTGGTAAATTAAAAACAAAGCCAAATTGCCATAAAAATCACAGTACTGTGTCAGACTGGACTTTCACATAGTCCAATATCCTGTCTTGAGGTGGATGTCTAGTGAAAAGTGGGAGAATAAAGGCAGCATATGGTGCATGTGTTGATTATTTCCTAGCACACCACCCTGATCTGGAACACCACCAGTTATGTTGCAGTCAAATCACCAAAAAGCAGAGCATTTTCTTCTCCCTTGAACACAAATATTATTTGTCATTTGAGTCCCTTGGAAGTGTCATTGACCTAGCATGATTTAAAAGAAACTATTAAAACATGGGAGTTTTCAATGTATAATAACCAAAGGCTCAGCAGATTGTTGCTGCTAGGTGAGAAGTGTGTTCACCTTATTGTCTGTAAATATTTCTTTTCAGACTTTTACCTAGTCATGAAAAAGTGGGCCAGATATGCAGAGGTGTGTGAAGCCATCAAATCTGGTGGTAGCTTGGCAGGGAGGCCTGAGGCCCTGAGACTGAAGGATGTTTGATTCTCTGTGTTCTGAAACCCTGAAAAAGGGGATGACTTTCTCACTTCTGCTAGATTGGTATCACTGAAGGGATGGGGAAAAAGGCACACTGAACAATTGCTCTCTCAGTTCTCAAAAAAGCACATTTACCAGGCTGTACAACCTTCAGAGTTTTCCTCCCATCTCTACTTAGTCAACTCCTCATCCACCACACAGCAATCAGTATATTGATCTAGAGCAGAGAGGATTCAGAATTAATTGAAGGAATTTTCATGCTGAGAGTACCTATCCTTATGCAATTAAAACTGAATGTCAAGTATGCTTACAAAATTTGGAAGAAGAGACAAGATACATAGTGATTTCTTTTCTTATTAGTTTTATATTTGAAAATAAGTATATGGAACGGTTCTTCTGTCTCACCAAAGTCCAGAAAATGTGTAAAATACTGTTCGGTTTAAACTCAAACCTGATTCTCCCAAACCTATTTTAGAGAGTCATATTCAGTTGAGCAACTGCCTAGAAAAGTAAGGAAACCTAAAGAAAGTAAGTTTACCTCCTTACTAAAGAGTAAGGAACCTTTAGTTGTAAAGGATTGGAAAGTACAACTGTTGGAGGACCTTGAACCCCATTGTCAGAAACTGTCATGTATTTGCATGTTTTCCTGTCTTCTATTCTCTCTTGCAAAGAAAGGGATTCTGAGTTAAAGCTGGGTCAGAAACATGGCACGTGGGCCTAAATACAGCAAATATGTGCAGAAATGGGCAAATGGAGGGGAATAGATGGAATTTTAGCTTAGTTGATATTCAGCACCTCCAAAAGAGTTCCGTGACTTTGAGTGCTAGAACAGTATTGAAGATATTGTAACTACAGCTAAAATTGAAAAAAAAGGATAAAAAAAGGAAGAGAACCCCAAATTTTATTGATGGCGTATTCCCTTTATCTTTTCTAAATTGGATCTCTTTGCAAAGGCACCTTTTCTCCTAAGTTTGGTGCACAGTGTCAGTTGTGGAATGTGTATTCTGCTGAGGCAGGAGATGCATTTTTCACAACTGGACATGTTTTATTGCAGTTGAATGTGGGATTTTTGAAAGGGGATGCATTCCTTTTAAAATTTACAAGATTTTTAAAACTTTTCCTCTCTGTGTTGTCCATGAGCACCTCGAAGAAGACAGCTCAGGATATTCCCCTGCCTGGCTTGAAACAGGAACAATGGCTGAATAACATCATTAGTATTTCCCTCTTGCCTCTTGTTTTCAACAGCTCTGTGAACAATGAATTCTTCCTGGTCAAAGTATTGCCATTTCTGTCATCAAAAAGTAACTTGTACACTATCTTTCTTGGACTTTCTTTCAAAGAATGACAGGTAATTTCAGCAGCATCACTTCAGTGACAGTTTCTGCTTTAATCACAGAACTCCTATAGTGATGATTCATCTCCTTCATTACTTTGCATTGGCTGAATAGTGTTGCACAATATAAAACAGCTATTGTATATATTCTCAAGTATTATGATTTCTGTACAGGCTGGAGGGAAGGAAGCCAAATATTCAATAATCAATGATTTCAAAGTAAGTGTAGCAAGAAAATAGTATTTAAAAGAATGCTATCAAGAAATGCAAGTTTTAAATTGACTGAGCTCAATATGATTTTATGTTGCTCAATCTGAAAACCTGGTTCAGCATAAAATCTCAGTGGTGGGAGGATTCTCTCCAAAACAATAGCTGTAATGCATGACTGGGAAAAATCAGAACAATGTGGGCACGGACAGTAAACATGATTTAGAATATTACTGTGGGCACAAGAAATGGCTTGGGGTGTTCCCTGTTGTGATGGTATAAAATGGGCCAAAACATTCTTATGTTGGGGGGGTGTCATTCTGAAGTTCTCTGAAGGTGAGTTCCTATCTTTGTTGGCAGAGTTAAAAGTTAAAAATAACTTTTTACCAAAAGCTATTAGGATTAAACGTTCAAGCTGGTAAGAATCAATGCATTTGGATATTTAATGGCAATCAGAAGTTAAATTAAGCAATTGTGACCTTTTCTAGAGTTTAGCATGTAATTTTATTCTGACCAGGCATTCTCTAGTCAAAATGTACTCCCAGAATAAAGACAGTAGGGAAAACCAAGGGGGGAAAACCCCCTCTCTCTGCAGAGCCCAGTGTCATTCAGATGTAGGCCACACACTTCCCACTGCTAAGGAGCTTCTTGCTGAAGTCACAGAGTAAGTTCTACGACCTTCCTACATTATATTGGTTTTCTACCATGATCATCATCTATGGCCAGTGACCACACATAAAAATTTAGCACAACATGGTCATCTTTCTGTGTGGCTAAACAATTAGATTTGATACCAGTTTTATTTTTCATGCCTTACCTATAAAGTGTTTGAAGAGGATTTTTCTGCTGCATGTATGTGGACAGCATCTGACATTGAGATTCATTTTTTTCACAAGGATTTAAATTTTTGTTTTTAGTTCATATTATTTCATTTGGTAAAGGACATGAAACATTTTGCTAGACCTTCAATTACCTTCAAACAACCCCATTCCCCCAAGATGACTTAGAATATGCAATTTCTTGCATTTCTGATGTATTTGCATATATAGAATGCTGAACTTGACAATGTGTAGAGTCATTGCTGGAAATCAAGTCCTCAATGGCTGTATATTCTGCATTGCTGCATTTTATGTAGAGAATAGATTGCCTTGCCAAGGCATTTGTATTTCTTAGTGGGAAATATTTTCTTTGTAGGTGTTTAGGGCTTATTCTATGGCTTTTTTTGATTTTCTTGAGGTTGTTAAAGAACTAGGTTTTAATTATTTGCAATAACACCTTCCTTTTTTTAAAGTATTCAGATGATTGAACACTGAAGATGAACCTTACTTCTTCAGTGAGATACTAATACAAAGTATGTGGAGAAAAAAAATGGCATTCTCATAGGCGGTAAAGCAAGGTTTGTAGGACAGGTGTTCTGTTTACTGCATTGAGGACTAAGACTGAAAAAGGAATTCAGACTCCATTTTAATAATTTGTGTGGGTTGGTGCCCTTAATTTAAACTAAAAAATGACAAACACTCAGTAAAGTAAATAAGCTTGGGATTTAAGCTATTGCTTTATGTTATTCTAGCATTATAATATTTGCATAGTTTTAATTCATTTTCAAGAATTGATTGCCTTTTGTAGGTACTGCTTCAGCAGGAAAGCTTTTTCTTACAGTTTCAATGGAATAATTCACACAGAGTTTCTCTCTCCCACCCTTGTATATGGTCTATCAGTAAGACATCATTCCAACTCTGTTTAAGAAGGCTAAAAATTATTTCTGAGCTTTCCTTAATGGTTATTTTTAGCAAACACCTATATCCTTGTACTATGAACTTAAATAGGTATTTAAAAATATATCCCCATGACTGTTTTTTTTTTCCCTTATTCATGAACATCTCTCTTTTTTACACCAAAGATTTTCAGTACAAGATTTTAGATAAATAAATTCAAGATTTTCAGACTTTAGAACTGCCTGTGTCTATAAATATTCCCCTGTCATGGGAGAAATATATGTGGAGGATGTAGCACTTGTAAATCAACAAAAGGAGTCTTACATTCTTCAGGTTTTGCACCTCAAGAAATGTCTTGGCAAGCAGTCTGCTTTTTTCTCACCTAGTCCTAACCTCTTTCAGAGAAGCAAAGCAGATTTCAGTTCAGCTATGAGTAGATTTTTCCAAGGCTTTTTGACTCTCTTCACAAGCCAGATGACATTCCCTGGCCACATTTTAGGAAGAGAGATAGCTGCCTTAATTATGAGCACTTCCTTGCTATTTCAAAGTTTACAGCTACTTTCAGATCAAAGATACTAAATAAATATGTTCTTGGTTATTAAAAGAAATGTAGGGAATGCTCATTAAAATATTTATAAGAAGAAAAACATGGCATCCTCAGCTAAATATTCCCCCAAACTGTCTGAGGAGAAACTGGACTGTCAGTATTGTTGTAAAAAGAATCCATTTCTTTTCTGTAAGCAGAACAATATTCATTGCCTTCCTACTCCATGTGATGAAAATACTTCTCTCTTCAAAGTCATTTTCAATTTATATATGATACACAGAATATTTCCATTATTACAGTAAATGCCTACTGTTAGCCTGCATTATTACATATATGATATATGATATATGATATATAATATATGATATATAATATATACTATATAATATATAAGTCCATTTTTTCATTAAAATTTGATACTTCAATAAAACTAAATGCTCCACACTCAGTTCTACTCACCTGTAAAATTCTCCATTGGAAAGAACAACAGAAGCTATTGAATTTATTTGACACACTGAATGTACCTACCTTATACTGCCTAGTATAGAAAGGACATTCTGAACAGGAAAAATAATAATAATAATAAAAAACTTAGAATTAATCTGGCAAGTATGTAGCTGGTGACACCATGGGTTGCAACCAGCAGAGCACTGAAACTGCACTAAGTTATACAGTGCATCCTTCCTTGACTAAAGATTAAAATTAAGTAGATTAAAATACAATTGCTTAAAATTAAGTAAATTTAAAAAAAAAAAAAAAAAAAAAAAAAAAAAAAAAAAAAAAAAAAAGTCATGACCTCAAGCTTTCCTCTTTCTCCTGCCTGGCAGTACATGTACCTGCTTTGACAGAAAACACCACCTTGGCTTTTCAGTAATTTTTTAGACTAGTATCTGGAGTTGTTTGTTTTGAAATCTCAGTATATCCCTTCACAGGCAGTTTGGTTTTTGTTTTTTTTTTTTTTTTTTTTTGTCCACTAGGAGTGATTCTTTTTCTTGAATGAAATTCATGTACATGAGGTCAGAGTCATGAAGATTAATTTTCTCCAGTAGCTTCCACTTAAGCTGAACACGTATTGAACTAGGCAACATCTATTGTTCTTGTAAGTCTTAAGGAAGTTCTGCATATTAGAATCAATGCTGCAGAAAGAATGCATAAATAGCTAGAGAGGAATCCCATAAAGTTCAACAAAGGGAAATGCCAAGGCCTGCAGCTGTAGCCATAATTTAATCCACAAGTACAGGCTGGGGCGGCAGGCAGTAAAGAACATGCACTCTGATTTTTCCCTGTAGAATTCAATGAGCAGTGGACAAAAAACTGAGGTGTGGAAAATACTACTTCAGCATAAGAAGAACAAGTTTGCTGTGAGTTGCTCAAACACCGAAGAGTTTGTCCAAAGATGTTTTGGGGTCTCGTGCTTAGAGACATTCAAAATGCACTGCAGAAAACCTTGCCCAATGTGCTCTTGCTTGACCCTTCCTGGAGCAGGGATCTGGACTAGAAAAACCTTTGGAAATCCCTCCCAACCTCAGGCACTCTGTGAGCCTGTGAAGTCACCAGGTGAGCTGCAGTAAGGTAGCAGAAGGACCTGTTTTCACGAATTCTAAGTGTACTGTGGCTGAGAAAGCCTTCTCAGCCTCTCACTGCCTGGCTGCTGCAATTGCACCTGCACAGATTTCTGTAAATGGCTCAGCACTGAATGTTTTAAAAACAGAGATGGGCATCTGGAGGTTGGTCAGCATCTAAAAAGAGGAATACCCAGGAAAATCATTAGGTTTTTTTATAAAAGACTTCATAGACTTGATAAACACCTTCCAGCTGTGGCACAGTTCCTTGCATAAGTGTGGGAAAGCTTCCCAATAACAATTACAAGCCAAAAAAGCCGTCAGAAGAAGCCCAAACCGTTAAAAAAAGAGTATGTACTTAGATGTAAAAACTTGACCTCAGCAAGGTGCTTGCTTAAAGGCAAGAAGGAGAAAAGAGGGGGAAAAGATGAGAGCTTTTCAAAATGAGTTTGGAAAATGCAGCTTCTTCACTTGTGATGGCTTCCTCTGTTTCTCCAACATTTCATGGGTTGAAGCCTCCCCAAAACTTTTAATAACAAAACTTGTGAACAGCAATAACAAAACAATGGACTAGATTGCTATACGCTTGTGCTGTGCTTACATTCATCAAGATGAATATGAAACTAAGAAGAGAGATGGAGACGCTTGTGTGCCCCAGATTGGATGAAATCAAACTAAACTGCTGTCCTAATAACTAAACTAATAACTAAATATAATATAATATAAATATAAATAAATAAATAAAAATATAAATATACTAATGTCCTAATAACTAAACTCTGTCCAAATAAAGTTATAATCATCAAAAATACACACAGGTGTATAGGTGCAGTGCACTCCTTTCTGCTGCACTTTCATTTAACTCCCTTCCACTTCTCTCTTTACTCCTAAATGAGAAGCAGAAGTGGCCTGTTGTTACTCCATATTTCTCTTCTGGTCTTAAATTTGTCCAGATTTCAGTTTTGTCTCTGAACTTCAGTGCAAGAGCAGATGGAAAGCCTAAGATGTAAGTTTCACATGCCCGGAGTGATTCATTCATTCCAAGCTGAACATTCACATGGAATTAAATCCCTTCCATAGATTGTTTTACAACAGGGAAAGATGCTGTTGTGTTTTATTCTGAGCTGCTGGAATTTACCTAGAGGAGCTGAGGCAGCACAGTGAGCCTTGGAAGGCTTCTGTTGCACAAACAGAGCAGTGTGAGCATCACAAGCAGCAGATTTGACATTTATTACCTTTCTTGTTCTGTGGAGACACTGTATGTGATTCCTCTCCTGCAGGCCATCACAGGTTGTCACTTCTGGTTGCTGTTGGCTTGGATTTGCTGTGGTCCCACACACTGCTGTTTGCAAAGTCACAAGCTGTGTTGCAGTGTCTGGAAGTGTGTGTCATTCCTGTGCGTGAAAGGGTTGAGGAGTAAAAATTAAGGCTGTGTAGCTCTCTTTTTCTGCCTGGAAAAATAAGTTTCTACAAAATATGAGACTGTAATTCTTCCTACTGAGTTTGAGTTCTTTTAGCCTGAGTCCTGCAAATGACAGTGTTTAGGTAGCATCATTAATTAGCAGGACAGTCACTTCAGTCCAACAAGCCTGTTTTAACTTTTACACAGCAAGTTACTCAAATCTATTCGTTTTCTCTTCTGACCTGTTATAAGCTATTCTAGCTAAAAAAAAAAAAAAAAAAAAAAAAAAGATGTGCAGGGTGGTAGAAGTGAAGAAAGAGGCATAAAGTGTATTGGAAAACTACCAAATGTCCCCTGCAAATGGACGCTATTCAGAATCAGTAAGCGTATGATGAGTGAAGTGGTTTTGAATATCGCCTTTAGATTCCATGCTGTTACAAGGCCAGCCCCGAACATGGCAACTCTTATTTCCACACACAGTACCTCTTCACTCTCAATTTAACCCAAAAATCTGATGAACCCATTACTCCATACTTGATTTCATGGAACAAGGAGTAGATATAGTTACAAATGATCAATCACAAGCCGTGAACCAAAGCAGCAAGGCATTAACAATTCACACCATTTCGGTCCACTTGCTCAAGCAGAAGATGTGCCAGCATATTTAATGCACAGCTACTTCGTTCAGTTCAAGAGAGACATGACTCATGCTCATTTTAGGAACTGAGGAGACTCCATAGGTTTTCATGCCTACCAAGGGTTAGAGTTTGCACTTCCAAACAATTAACACAACCAGGAGCTCAGTAAAAGCCACAGCGATGGACAAAGACTTTAAACTAGATTTTGCTCAGGTAAAAAAAAAAAAAAAAAAACAAGCAGAAGGATGACCAGAGGAGTGGTTCCCACCAAAAAAAAAAAAAAAAAAAAAAAGAAAAAAAAAAAAAAAAAAAAAAAGGCCAAGTTGTGTTGTATGAATTTGTAGTGTACAATCAACATCTTGCTCAGCAGAATTGTAACACTGCAGACCCCACAGGCATATGCCGTCAATTTAATGGGATCACTGGGAAAGCGAAGCAGCTGTGAAAGATTGCTTTAAGTACAGCAATCGTGTACTTGTCATTCTGCTCAGTGGTGGAAAAACCCAAATTCGGATAGGCATCAGTATTTAAGAAAATGACTGCTAAAACATCTCTCATAAGTACCTTGGGGACAACAGGATTTGACACACGGCATATAAACAAAAGTACGCAGCAGCTGGTAGATTGGTTTTTGTTGGAGTAAAAACACCCCGATGTAATTTCAGCAACAGAAGAAAATGCATGTTTTCTCCATCATTCAGTTTCCCTATACAAATCACAGTTTTGGACAACATGTGCCAGTTGCTCTGGACAAGGAACTGCATCGTGGTTGCCAGAAATTAGAAACATGGAGCACTGTGAGAACTAATTGAATATTATGCCCTCAGTGATATGTATACATATATATAGTTATATATACACACACGGTGTACAGGGCATTTTGGAAGCACCAAAGTACCTTCAGGAAAAAAGCCTTGTCACTAGAAAGCACAAAAATAATTTCTAATATTTTGGTCATATTGAAAGATTGTTGTTTCCTCAGTGGAAAAAAATGTTGACAATTTATGTCTGGTTGTTCTGATATTGTTATTTGCTTAAAAAAATTGTTTTTGCCATTTGGTACCTTATTTGCTAAGAGAAATTGATGGAGAAAAGTACTCAGCATAATATAATAAATAATGATGATGAGAAATAACATCACAAAAAATTATGTTTGTGCTCTAATAAGGTCATGGGTCTAAGTAAGAATAAAGTTAAACTGAACGTTAGGGGGTTTGCTTTTTAGAGTTTTGCAGTCCACTGATGATGATTGCAAATTACCAGAGGGTGATTCTCCCATTCCTTAACAAACATTTGGCTTACTTTTTGTGGATACCCTACTAGATTTCATACTTTCTGTCACTCAATTTGAGGAACATTACACTTTTATAATTTTCAGCCAGCTTAAAGACAAGACAAAAAAAAAAAAAAATCCAGATTTTTCTCTTCCATTTGCAATGGTGGAATCATGCTATTTTCCACATCAATTTAAAATCCCTGGGTTTTGTTTTAGGGAAAATTTCCCATCTCTTTTCCTCAGAGAAGTGTAAAATTACACTGTCAAACAATTATTTTCTTCAAGGAAATTCGATGTTTGTCATGTGATTTAGAGTCAAAAAAATCAATAAGGGGGAGAATAAAAACAATAAAGGTGTCTTTACACTGTTCAACTTAGCTGAGGAGCAAAGTTCCTTGGGCTCTCTTTTTCCCATTCCATTCCCAGTTCTCCTTTTATCCATTGTTGACTCTCTAGCAGGTGTGACTGCTGCAATAGGAAAAACTACTAATTAAAAAAACCAGTTTGGTTCCAGTGCAGTATTTTAAATTCTGCTTAAAAGTTATAAAGAAAAGGGATTTTGCCTATAATTTGAAGTGTTTTCCATAACTTAAGACTACCTTCCTTTGCTCTCTGAAAGACACATCATGATGAGTTGCTCCTGAAAGTCAGCCCATGCCCTTTCCTGCAAGGGTTAGATTTATCTTCTTCTGCTGTGCTCAATGCTGTTATTGGCCTTCCTCATAGCTCAGGGTTTGTCATGTTTGATCAGCTGCAATGGGCTGTGGAACACGTCACAATAAATTTGCAAATACTTTGGAAATTATGTCTCTACATTCTTCTCACCTTGCTTTGCAGACTGTTTTGTGTAAAACCACAAATACCAAAGCACTCCTGGGAATTGGGAGATATCTTATGAAGTCATTGCTGATGCTCTGTTGCAGCAGCCCTCTTGTTAGAGGGTAGAAATGAGCCCAGACACAGACTCCTTGTTTATCACAGCATGGAAAGGGCTCTGGCTCATTCCTCTTTACAGCTCAGCCATCCTGACTCCAACCATTCCCTGACTCTGCCTGCAGCAGCTCCTGCTGGGGGTTTCCCTTGCAGCCTCTGACTGCTGCTGATTTCCTGCTGAACTCTGACTGCAGGGATCAGTGTGCAGCCTCTGAGTGCAGCTTTTACCCAGCCAGACTGTGACTGCAGGGATCAGTGTGCAGCCTCTGCCTGCAGCTTTTACCCAGCCAGGCTGTGACTGTAGGGATCAGTGTGCAGCCTCTGCCTGCAGCTTTTACCCAGCCAGGCTGTGACTGCAGGGATCAGTGTGCAGCCTCTGCCTGCAGCTTTTACCCAGCCAGGCTGTGACTGCAGGGATCAGTGTGCAGCCTCTGCCTGCAGCTTTTACCCAGCCAGGCTGTGACTGCAGGGATCAGTGTGCAGCCTCTGCCTGCAGCTTTTACCCAGCCAGACTGTGACTGCAGGGATCAGTGTGCAGCCTCTGAGTGCAGCTTTTACCCAGCCAGGCTGTGACTGCAGGGATCAGTGTGCAGCCTCTGCCTGCAGCTTTTACCCAGCCAGGCTGTGACTGCAGGGATCAGTGTGTAGCCTCTCACTGCAGCCCCAGACTGACCTCACAGCAGGGATTTTCTCACCCCAGGATCCTCCTCCTCCTCAAGCCTCTTGCTCCCTCTTCCTCAAAGCTCCTCCACCTTCATGCTTCCCCTCCCCAACTCACCCACTCCCTTTTATACAGCTGGGACTCATCAGAGGTGAGGCTGTACTGGGTAATTAACACAGCTGTGACTTATCAGGGGTGAGGTCACCTGGATTCCCTTCTCCTACAATACTCCTTCAGTTTTTGAAAGGTGTTACTTCAGACGAAGCCCTTCTTTGTTTTAGGTAAGTCACCAAAATGTGTGCAAGTCTGGAAGTAGGTAGCTGTTCTTTGGAAGCTATTCTTGTATACCTACATCAGCTCCAGATAAGAACAACATAGATGTTTCTAAGCTAGGGAGAATTTTTGAACAACTGTGATTTTATTTTTTTTATCTTGAGGAATTTTTATCTTGAGTACCTTCTGAAATCACCACACAGAATAAAGTTATGGAATATTTCAGTGGAAGTATGCTCTTCTGGAGTGACTGCTCTGGTGTTCTACCTTTATTCCTTCAACTTTCTAGGCACACATTTTTGTACTTTAGTGAATGCTTAATAACTTAATACCATTGATATTTTGATTATTTTAAAGGAGGTCAAAAGAATGGGGGAAGGGGGAAAAAGAAGAAAGAATACAAGCACTTTGAGACTATGAATCCAGAAACAATAAGGTTGAGTGTGGAATGAAGTAAATACCTATATGGATAAAGTCAGCTGATAATTGTGGAAATGGTTATTGCTTATAGAAAATTTGTTTGGTCTGATACTCAGTGTTGCTGAGTAATTTGGGTACTAGGTGTGTCTGAAAGAGGTGACACTTTAAATTCCAAGCTACCCCAGCAGATCTTGCAATTCTTCCTCTCTGGTCCCAAAGGTCACTACCTTCAGAGAAAGTGGATCAATGCTGCTGCATTATACTGATGTTAAAATATTTGTGTTGAAAAAAATGGTGGTAAAACTAAATTATTGTAAGTATTATAACTGCTGTTCCAAAGGTAACATTCAATGCCAGTATACAAACATTTTTCCACAGCTGTGTTTCAGTCTACTCACACACTCAAAAATCAGCACTACTTGTCTTGATCTTCATTTCTGTGAAGTTTATCCTATGGTAACTAAGTCAAAAAGCACTGAATAAAAACTATATTCACTTCAGTTATTTGTAAACTTTCCAAAGACATCACTGGGGTCAGATTTTCATCCTTTTGTTTGAACTAAGTAAGACTGTAAGCACTCCTCATAACATAATATCACATAACATGAAACACAGATTTAATTCTGATGCTGCTCACTGAATTAAATTCACCCCTACCAGTGTTCCTGGTCAAATCTCATTCATTATATCACCTAATCTACTTAATTTAATGTCTGACTCCTGTGATAAGAAGTGCATTGTTAGAATAGTCTGGAAAACTATTAATTCACTTTATTGTCAACTTGAGATAAGTTTTGCTCATGTTCAATTGCATGGCCATATCCTGAGAAATCAGGTTTTAAATCAAATATTTAATGGTCTGTTGTATGTGTTCTGGTTTGGGGTCTTGGCTTTGATTACTTATTTTCAAAAAGCCTTGCAGTATTACTCTTGAGGGTAATCATAAGAGTGGGTTAACATGCATATTAACTTGTTCAGTGAATCCTCAGTCTTATTTTGTGAAGCCTTTTAGATAAAAGAGAAGTGTATCTAAAAGAGAAGTGTATATGGAAGCTCTCAGGAGTGTTTATGAGAGAATACATACAATTACTGACTAGATGATCAAATTTTATCATGAAATTGTGGAAGTCAGAAGACCTGGACTTAAACATGATTTTTAAAAGAAGTAATGCCTTTCACAAAAATAAACACAATTTCACTTAACCGTAATTCCTAAAATACACTGACTTTAGCAGAGGCAAAATACAGCATGATTACCTATTTATTTATCCTTGAAGATAGATTTAACCATATGAGATGCTCCTTCTTTGTCCAAACATCTCCAGTTCTTAAAGAACTTGCATATGAAAGTTTCTTAACTGAGGCCTTGGTTCAGACTCTGTTCTCACAGCTGAGTGAACAGCTATTGAGGCTCAATGTTTGCCATACCCAAATGGAACACATCTCCTATTCTAATAAAATACAGAAAGGGTAATTCACCTCCTCTGGCATTTTTTTTTTCTGACAAAATCTGCAGTTCTCTGACAGTCTTTATGTACCTAGGAAATCCACCATTTATACTGATATAGCTACTGTGAATCTTTATGACCACAGATTGACTAGATGGAGAAATTACGTGTATAGTGTGTACACACATTATGTGTATAATGTGTTGTTTGCATTGTTCACAGGTGTGCTTTATGTGGATTTATTTCATTTTATTTTATATCATATTGATCGTAAAACCAGATTTTGGTGGTCCCCTTCCCTTCCCTTCCCTTCCCTTCCCTTCCCTTCCCTTCCCTTCCCTTCCCTTCCCTTCCCTTCCCTTCCCTTCCCTTCCCTTCCCTTCCCCTGAAATGTGACTTAATATTATTTTATTTTCTTGTAAAAGAAAGGCCCATGTATTTTATACAGAAATGTGTGCAGAGCACGTGCCCCTTAGCAATGCCTGAAGCCAAAATAATAATTCCTTATTTATCTCACATATTGCCATTAGGTCCCTTTGAGAGAATCCTTTCAACCTTTGCAGCGATTTGAAATCTAAGGAGAGAAGGAAAAATCTCGTTGCCAGCACTGCCATGAATCAATTTTATTTCTCTTTTCCTCTGACCTTTCTCGTTATTGACCAGCTACACTGAGCAGTTTTATTTGTTAGAAGTTGGTTTTTTAGGTGGTGGCAATGAGAAGGTTACACTAAACCAGCTTATGAGACTGTTGATTCTGTTTCACCAGCGTTACCCTTTACAATGCTGTGGGTGTATGTCAGCGCCTCGAAAGGAAACTGTGCACAGGAAAAAAAAACACATGGATCTTGCAATTTTATCAGGACAATGCAAGTGGGTTTCAGCAAGGTTGGTTCCAACTCATCTGTGATAAATGAGAAGATAAGGCAATCAGTGCACACCACGACACGCCGCGCAGCTAGTTAGGCACACTTCAGAGCTACTCAGGTGTGTTCACGGCGCTTATGAGCCTTTCATGGGGGGTGTCTCCACATAAATACATCCTTCATGGTGGCCACTAGAAATGCAGGAGTTGCTTTGCCAAGACTTAACCCAGGTCAGATATAAATAATAGATATTAAGAGTTAGTTCTGATGCCGAGGCTGTGTTAGAGGCTGTATATTTCGGTCGGGTCAAAAGAATGCATTTTCTTCTGGTGGTTTGGTGGTTTGTTTATTTCTTTTTTTTTTTTTTCCCTTTTTCTTCTTTTCTTTTCATAGCTCCTCTGCTTGACAGCTGCCTGCAAAATGTCATCACACCTTTATATGGACCTGTTTGGGTCTTTAAGAGAGAAGGTTTCAGCCTCCCAAGGAGCAAAGATTTACATCCAAGGAGTTCTATTGGCCCTGCACCAACGACTGCCAAGTCTTACAAACAGGTGAGTTGTCCCACTCTTTAAAAGCCTGCTTGTCTGTCTTTATTTTCAAATGTACTTTTATTTACATGGCAGTGTGTCACAAAGAAGCGTGGCACATGCTGGAGGAGCTGCAGTTAGGAGAACCAAGTGCTCCTCCTGTAATTGCAGAGCCCGCAATAGAGGAGTTAATTGTGTCTCTCTGGTGGTGTGGGGTGTCATGTGTTGCATTGTTCCTGGTGTGGAAGTTCTCTAAAGCCATCAGTTCTCACTGCTGCTCTGCACAGGCAGCTTTTAATTCTCTCTCAGGTCTTCCTACAGAACTAACTTAAATAACGATTTCGTTGAAACACCTTATAAAGAAATAAATGAATAAAACAATTCTAAGTACAGTTGGCACGGTGTCATGGAAAATTAAATAAATGTGTCATATTTTAAAAACATCATTACTTTAATTTCTATACATGTGCTGTCAAACAACCTGCATTTTTAATTTGAAAAAGCAGTGGAAAACAGATACTTAGTATCCTGTCAGACAGTTTGGGAGCAATGAGGTGTTTTTGGTTTTTTTATTTTTTATTAATCAAATTTTAGGAAAACGTGAGTGAGAAAACACTGGCCTTGCTGAGCACAGCAACATAATTTCATTTATGTGTTTTGGAATGTAGATATTTTTAAGGACTGGGTGAGTACTCCACGAAAACAGGAGACATACAGGTTTTGAAGGCAAAGTACTGGCCAGAAATTAAACAGGCAGGGAGGAAGCTGAGATTTAAAGCTGCTGCTGGCCCCAGAGTTAAGGATGAGTGCAGCAGGGAGAGCAGCTCCCGGGCTGGGGAGGGAGGGAGGGAGGGGGAGGAGAGGAGGAGTACCGCTGTTTATACAGCACCTCCTGCTGCCGGATCCACACGGAGAAATGGGAATTGGCTTGGGAGAGACCGCTCCTCTTCCACAGCTAACAGTGGCCGGCAAGGAGAAATCAAACAAAACAAAAACAAAAATGAGAGAGCCCGTGAAAAGAAAAAAACAAAAAAAAAAAAACAACCCAAAAGAAAAAAAAAAAACCAAAAACCACCAAACACCTTTTTTCAGAATGTTTCTGAGGCAGATTATATATTTAATAGAGTGATATATTAAAAAGTGGGGAATATCTTCACAGATTTTGTTGGGAATTCTACCCTTTTAAGATGATGTTGCCAGTCACAAAAGCCACAGAACCGAAATCCATTACTTTCCAGTGCCTTAAAACGTAATATAAACTCTTAAATAAATACAAAGATATATAATGCAGCCAAGTATTTAGCAAGTATAATGGCAATTAGTTGAACAAAACAGACAATAGAGTTTCTAGATAGAAATTCACATGAAAGTCATTTATTGACTACTTCTCACTCTTTTCTGTAAAGAATATATAAAGACATTTCAGTAAATTAGCTCATGCTAATCATTCCTCTGGTGATTATCCATCAGTGTTCAGTGGGAAATTGTAAATGACAAGAAAAAGATAACAATTTTAGTAGATTTGAAATCTCTTCTGAAGACAAATGGTTCTTTATAATGAAAGCCTTGCATATAGATATATGCTCATATAATCAGCTTGGACGTTTGTAACTTCTAGGAGCTCAGAATACAAGGATAAATGTCAGTACAGCTATGACAGTCTACAAAAACCTCATGATTAAAATAATTTAATAAACACTTCAAACGGAATTAAGTGCTTAAATGAAAATTTTACAGCACAGGGGTGTTAAATGTTTTGTGCAGTTAACGTGCCAAAACCTTGTGTTGAGTTATATTACTTCAAAGATAAGATACAACGCATAACTCAGTGTAAAGTGTCTCTCTGTTAATTTTTGCAGCCATTTCCTAGCTGAAGCTGTGTTAGTGCTGAACATAAAGGGAGTCATTACAGTGACTGGGGGTTATTTCAGCTGTAGGTGTAACAATTCTTCTCTCACTGTCTTCTTGCACTGCTTTGTCTGTGTCGACCTTCTTGCCTGAACGACTGAACTGAGTTTGTGGTGTGATGCAAGGTTAGGGGCACATCAATAACCAACCAAGACATTCAGGGGAAATCCTCTCACTTTGTCCTGGTGTGCTGGGGCCTGACAGTGCACTGCATGCAGGATTCACACCAGTATATAAACATCCAGCCACTGCTTGACAGCATTCAGTAGATCTGCTGGATTTCCGTTTGTCTCTGTGCTGTTTTTGATGCCTGGATTATTTGTATTTACTTGGGCTTTCCGTGTAAATCAAAGGGGAAAGCAGATTTTTTAAAAGTTATGTTCTTTGATTCAGCATGACTCTGCTAAGGCACTTTGGTCTGTCCACTGAAATCGAGTAGCACATACAATTAATAATATGCTAATATATGTACTTCTGTTAAATCCATCTGGACTTCAGTGGAAAATGCATGTATTAAATAATAATAATAAAAAAGTGGTGTCTTTCTGTCACTGTTGCTTCTTGCCCCAGAGAAGGGCACGGTGAGGAGCTCCTGCCCCTTAGCCTTCCAGAGAGGACAGGCAGTGTTCTTCAAAGTATTCCCTAAAATTAACACAGGCAAAGTAAACCAGGTGAAACTGAGGGAATACTTGAGCTTTGGGAACTGGTTTTACTTTTTCTTTGAATCAATGAGAAAGGAAAAAAAAAAAAAAACAAAACCCCTATAAAAACTATACCACAAAAATCCTCTATCTTTTACTTTCCAATTTCAGCTGCATATGTACACAATGAGCTCTAGGATTTCCTAAAATCTCTGCAAAGCTTAGGTTGACATTTTAACGCCATGAATTCTGGGACTGTAGAAGGCAGTTTTCAAATGCCAAAAAAATGAAATATAAATATAAGTATAAATATAAGTATAAATATAAGTATAAATATAAATATAAATATAGCTATAAATATAAAGATAAATATAAATATATATAAATTAGACACCTGTTTGGTTAGAATTAGTCTACTATTAATATTTCAGAGGTCAGTCTTTTGCCTTGCCGTTTTAAACACACTGTGTAGGCGTCTGTTGGAATTCCTGGGGATCCCCAAATATATCTGGGGGGGTTAAAATCAGTTCATTTTATACATAATGCATGCAATTGGAGGAAAGAACGTAAGATTTTATTTTCAATTTTTTTTTTTTTTTTTTTTTTTTGGTCAAGCCTCTATCATCTCTCCTAAAAATAATTTGAGGAAAAAAGAAACCTTGCCCAAAAATAAATGCGGGGCGAGCGGTGACAATGGAAACAGCAGCAGTGTCTGATGGCTGGGGATGCAGTTAACACTTCCAGAGATGGGGGATGTCCAGCTCATTAGCATTCTCCCTCGGTCGTGGGGCTGTTGGTGGGGGTGTTGGAGGAGGAATGCCATTGTGCCGGGCCTCAGTGTTTGGGGACAAACACTGCTGCGGAGAGGGAACGTGTGAAAAGGCCATAGTACTGACAGTGAATGAGGAAGGCTGTGCTTTCTGTGTGCTTCAAGCAGGGAAGCTGTCATTCACAGGCCTAGCGCAGCCAAACAGAGGCCAAGAGAGAGGGCTCAAATACCTTTTAAAATGATATTAATGGTTTTTAAACGTTTCCCCTCGTTTAGAATCGCGCCGTGGGTCTGGCCTGGGCGAAATAATAGGAATTGTCAGGCCAACAGGTAAATAAAAGGATGGGCTCCTTGCCGCAGTGGGAATTTATTGTGGAAAACCCAGGTGTGTAAGTGTTTGAGGATCTCGAGTTTCTTTCAGTGTTTAGGTGTTGTTTTGGGCATGAGCTGCTTACAAGGGTTCAGCAAAATCTGAAAGTGGTGGTTAACAAACGTAGCTGGTGCTTTCATTTTCACTCAGGAGGGTGTTCTGTGTTGGGGAAGAGGGGCCTGAGCTGGGATGAGAAGTGACAGGAAACCGTGCTGAACGTTCATTAGCTCGATCTAGCAGAACTTACAGTAATAGTAATTAATCACTGGAGCCAGAGCGAATTACCTTGCATTAAAGTAATGGAGCCAGTATGCAAAACACCCCCGAGAAAACAAAAGGGAATAAAATTATTTGACTGATTGCATTATTCGCCATTTTGGCTATGGGAAGGCAAGCTGAAATGCTCTGCCTCCAACTGAGTGTCCGACACTTTTTCTAAGCCATGTGAATAAACAACATAATTCAGGGGGCTTCCCCGCTTTTCTACGCAGATCCACTAAAATATTACTGATTTAAAAAAAAAAAAAATTGAAGTACTGCCAACACCAGAACAAAGGAAAAAAGAAAGTGCACGTTTCTTCTATTTTCTTGTGTTGTTCTTTCGGAGCTGCTGACTCAAGAACTCCGTGAGACACAAACAAAAGCTTTGTTCCATAACTTTTTATTTTGTACTTTATAATAAATATATTTATCATTACTTTTCAACTGGTTTTCACAGATTACATTGTTCAGTAAGAATTTTAATGACTTGTTTTTTTTTTTCCCTCATATGAATAAAATATAAACCAGCTTGTAGGTGTAATAATTTTTCAGGGGGGGTTGCCTGGCAGAAACTGATAAAATGATACACTTTTATAAAGTATTTTTATACTGTATGGTTTTTTTTTCTATAATTTCTATACCCATGCTCGTTTGCAGAGTTATCAGAAATTTATACCAAATGAACTCTCTTTACAATGCTGTTTGCAGAAAATCAGATTATATTGTGGCAAACTCAGCAGAATAATTATTAGATGTTTTTTGAAGGAAACAAGAACCTCATCAAAATTCTTAACGTGATTTCTGATTCAACACAGTTTTGTATTTGTGTTTTTATGGGTTATGAAAGCATATATTAAAATAACTTGAATATCACAGCCTTTGTCCCCCCTCCTTTTTTGTAGACTTAAATTATTTGTTTCCTCCTCCTTGAAGCTTGTTTTTCTAATTTTATATGACAGTGACTTACCCTGTTGAAGAGATGTTAAGTGTCTTTATTTCCTTCTTTATTAGTCACAAAAAAATAGATTTTTTTTTTTGTCTGTTTGACCTGTGTGGAGGCCACTCAAATAATCCCATGTTAAAGTGAACTTTGTGTAGAGCAAGATTCCATATGAAAGCTGTAATATTTCACCCTGGCTTCTTATTAAAATAATATAAAAATAGTGTTTTGGTAATTCTGAAATTGAAATAGAAAACTGCCCTCTTGATAGTTCAGCTAAGTGATTCTTAGAATGTTGTACTGTTTATAGATTTGAGTGAGGCTTGAAATTTTTCCCACAGCTGAGCTGCATTCTAGTTACCAGAAGTATTTTAAGAACCTTAAACTTGTGTCTTTTTCTAAGTGTCATGCCTTGAGCAGGCCTAACATCAGTTAAATGAAGTGAAAATTGCATTCTTGTCTTGATAGAGATGAAAATGGATTTCTGGTCATGAAATAGATGTAGTTGTCACTTTTTTAAAAAGGTGTCAGCAGTTTGCTTCAGCAAGTAAGGTGCCAATTCAGTATGACAGTAAACTTGTGATCTGAGCAATCAATAAAATGCTTCAATAACTTCTGCTTCATTACACTTATAATAAGAGGCTATAGATCTGTGGCACATAAAATGTTGATAAAGAGGCTACGTAGGGACTCAGTGTGACATTTTGTTTTAGTAATACAGTAAGTGCAATGTTGCCATCTAGAGTTTGTGCATAGGTAATTATTCTGAAAGCAAAGGCTTGCAGTGAAAAAACAAACATCACTCCGTGGCTTGTGCATCTGTCCACACGGAATAGCTCATTTGCCTTGCCAAAAAAAAAAATAAATGTGTAGGGCAGGAAAAGGAAGACAATTTCAATTATTTTATGCTTTTTCATTAAGTATTGTGTAAGAACATGATTCCCCCCCCCCATCCCAACCTAAGATTTAAATGCATCTCAGAAACAATTATCACTTGAAGAGATGAAGTTGTTGCCAGCTCCTAACAAAAATCGTTGCAATGATTTGACACCCTTAAAGGGGATGAGGGAAGCTTTGTAGTCACGGGAGGTGATGCTGTGATGTTCCCCATTCTGACCAAGGCTTCTTGCAGTTGATTTATGTATTATGAGACCATAAATGGCTCCTGCTGACTTTTCATAAACATACATTGCAGGGGAATTGTCTCTGAGCTATTTATCTAGTAAGAAAATTATTTTGATATGCTAAATAGAGGGGGGTTTACCCTGTTAATGGATGGCACCTGATTGATAGAACCTAGAGAGAGGCATATTGCATTTTGAATAAACAAAACTTGATTTAGATCTAGAGAGGCTTTTGCTTCCCAGGGAAATCATTGGAAAACCTAAATTCCTCTGAAAAGTATTTTTAAAAGATGTAAAACCAACAGTTCTGTCTAGAGGCATGAAGTATGAGCTTATCTACTAAACTAGGTGATTTTTTTTAGTAAAAAGAAGGGCTTGAGGTTACTGTAGGCTGGGTAATTAAAAACATCTTTGTACAGACAATTCTAATGTGAGTAGCTGCTCAGATACAGCGTGTTTATTAAGAGAGTGACTAAATAAATCGTTTCCTTTTTATAAGCAGCAAGAATGATACTGCCTGTGGTTTTCCTTCTACTTTGGTATGTCATTTATAAACCATTTGTCTTCTGAGCATCAGAGCCTCATTGTAACTACGGTGGCTACTCGTGTGTCATTTCCTGATGAGCTGCTAACCCTGCCCTGGGCTTCATCATCAGCATTTAATTGTTCATTTCTTCTGCACAGATCATAAACACAGGAGGGTAAATGGTGGAAATCTGCCCAAAATTGTGCTGAGGAGTTAAATGAATACTCTGAGAATGTCATTTCTGGATTGTTTTTCACCATGAACTTGCCTTGTTTGTTTTCTCTTTCTCCCCGTTTGAACGCCCATGTTTGCTGGAGACATATGGTTCATGCTAAAAAATTACATATTAGTCAAAAGAGCACAGATGGGGGATGATATTCTTTTGCAAATTAGAAATTAAGCGACCATTTGGGACTAATGAAGTTTTAATTACGGCAGGGTCCAACACCTTTGTCCGCTGTATTTACCACTCCTCTTTGCTTAAGCCTCACTGGCCACAAACCCCTTCACCTTTTGAATATGTCCTGTGCTGAGGTGCCTCCTGCATAATCAGGTGAGTCCAAGCAGGACGTGGATTCTTTGGTGATGACAGGGAGGGAAAAGGAAAAGGAATTTGTTACTTTCCATTTTGTTATCAGTTTTGTCACTGGAGTGCCACAAAACGCCTGTGTGGGTAACGTGGCTCTGCACTGAAGTATGAATTTCACTTTTTTTTTTTAGCATTTAGAATTCACACACTGGGATGCCCTAACACTTAGTTCAGACCAGCTGCCTTTGATGGCATAAAAAATAACCCTGAAATCAGCTGGAACCAGGTTCTAACAATGTGTCAGAGGATTATATTCCTGTATTTTACCTGTCTGAGATAGATATTGGCACACTGAGATTATTTCAGTTAATCCCAGGCTACCTATCCTTCTCTGGGGATTGTGCAAAGTCAAATTACATCACATTTGCTGTGAGTTGTGAGTGAATAAACATACCCTCAATCACTTCAGTTGACAAAGTTGTTAAACAGAGTAAATTGAGTGTGTGCCTGTGTCTGGGGGCACTAAGAGATTCTGCTGGTATAAATAGCTTTATAATAAATTTCTGAGCCTTCAATATTATTCTGTTATTCTCAGCTAAGAAATATGAAATAGATCTGTTAAGGGGAAAGAGGTCTTCAGTTATATTGTTCACAAATAGTCTGTCAATAATCCACATAGTACTACACAGACAGCACTGAATCAAGATTAGTTTCAGATGTCTCCCCTTCAAGTTATGTAAGAAAACAGAAAAATGTCCACCCTTGTGAGGATGGGATTACACTTGCACTAGAGTCCTGGCTGCCACCAACATGTAGGATGGACTTTTTTAAATTCCTTTTTGAGAGTTAAATGAAATGCTGCACAATTACTGGATCTACTCTTCGAGTTAGTTGTTCCACTAAGCCTATTAAAAAGTAGTTAAAATAAATAAAAATAAAAAAAGTGGAAGCTTAGTATAGAACTTTCTGACTGTTCTGAAAGTAAATTGTTGCATTTAGCAACTTTGGAAGTAATTACAGAATTCTATTGCTAAAGTCAGTGGAAGTAGATTTGACAGATTTCCTCTAAATTACTCAACCACCTACAGGTATTATTGCCAAGACTCTTTTGAAATGAGAATAAATTTTATGGAGTTGCAACAGCAGAGTGAAAGGGTGCGTTTGATAGATTCCCTGAGCTGTTTCAACACCCACAGGTATTATTTGTAAGAAAACAATCATGCAGAGTCTTCAGCTGGTTAGAGAGGGCACAGCATTCCATCTTCACCTGACATCCTATCTGTTCTCTCCACATCCCGTGCCCCCGGCCTGCCACCCACTCCTCCCAAAACAATGCTCACCAAGAGAGTTTTGTGTGAATGGACAAGAATATGTTTTTTAAAGGAATCCCAACAGTGAAGAAAACCCATTGTTTGTGGGAGACGAGGAGGATTGAGGTGGGAGAAGAAAAAAAACTGTCTTTAGGATTGATTAGTATTCCTCACATTCTTTCCTAATTAATCAGTGTTATTCTTTAAATTGTTAGACCCTCTCAAAGGTAATTATTTACTGCCTTAAAAGCTGAATGTAAGAAGGAAATACTCAAAAAGATGAAAATGGAAGTTTTATTTGCTTTACTTTCCTCTATTTAGTTTGACTCGTTTCAGACTTGCAAAGACTGGTTTGACTTATTTTAACTAACTCCTGAAATACTCAGCATGTGTTCTTCAAATTGCATGGACTTTGCCTAAGTGGGGTTAACAAGAGGACCTGAAGTCTGTAAAAATGAAGCATTGTGATGTTGAGCATTTCTCAATGAAGCTTTCTCATGCTATGATTTTATTTCTATATACTTTTAAAAATATTTATTCCAGTGTTGCCTAAAAGATGCAAAAAAACCCCAGGCCTGTTTCTCGTGCATGCACTGGATTTATTATATGTCACACAAATGTAGTATCCTGTACCTTAGGGTGTAATTTTATTGAAATTTAAAAGCCTACTATTAAATACTTTAAAATTTGACCATTTTTCCAGTCTTTAAACTTGTTTGTACTCTTCTTCTTTTTCAACAGTCTGCTGTGTTTACTATTTTCCTTGATTAATTACTTAAATTCAGTATTAGCAACATAAACACTGCCATTTAAAAATTAAACGAATTCAGTTTTATTTTGAATATATTTGGGATGTAGATCAAAACTGCCTTCTCCCTTCATGGTGTCTTGCAGTATTCAAGGACATTAAAATAAATGACTTCTAAACATTCTTCTCTAGCAGGCAGCACTAAATCCATCCTTCTCTTTTTCTTGCAGAGTAATTTATTTGGTTTTTTTTTCACAAGCCTTATGCTAAGGAATAGAGCAACCACCTTACTTAGTGCAACTGCAAATAGTGAAGTGCTGCACTGCCAGACTGTGCTGACTGAAAAAAGCAATTTCTCCAGAGCATCCAGGACATGAGAGATTTCTGTTGCCCCATCCCAACCTGATTTATGAGCTGCAGTCATTTGTCCAGAGCTAGTGATAAACACCTGTGTCCTGTCCCTACTTAGGTGTAGTCACCAACCTGTATTTCCTTTCTAGCTCAATTTTCTCTGCAGATTCTCTCCTTTACAGGCACACACTGACTTCTTAAGTTTTTTTCTACCATTGTAGCAAAGAAACCAGTTGTCAATATTGCTCGCTGTGATTTTTTTTCCCCTGAGCCATCTCAGCTGCTTCATCCAGCTGAGTCACCTGAGTTCCATCCTGTCTAGCAAGTTGCCATACTCCAGCATCTTGTATGCCAAAAAACCTATTTCTCATAGTGTATAGGTAAGTGGGATGCTTTCCCAGTTTGTATTCTGTAGTCTTAAAGACAGCAGTTGTTCGAAGTGAAAGTTCCTTTGGGCTAAGTAGCAGAATACATGGGCATTATATACCCATAAATTCATAAATTAACTGCAAGCCTGAGTTGGCCTCTTAGTCAAAGTTGCAAACTTTGTGGCAGCAAACTATCCACTGGTGGCAGCAAAGCTTCAGAAGGACCCAACTTCAGCTCACTTTGCCCGTTTGGACAAATATTCACCTCCTCCCAGAGCAGAATGGTTGAGTGTGTACCTTTCCTCTGTTATGACAAGGGGACATCACCCCAGGATCACTTCTAGCAGAGCCCAGGTGTTGCCTGCCAGAAGGGAAGAGGAATTTTGTCAGTTACCAGGATTCTGTCAGCCCTGGTTTGTCCAGGTAGCCCAAAATGCAGCTGTTCTGGAAGAAACGGTGTAGATGTGTCGAGCAGAATAGAAACCACGTAAAATGGCACGTTCTACCCTGCTTCCCAGACTGGGCAGGAGTTTAATGAGGGCATCAGTGGCCTAAAATGTGCACAGCTGCAGGGGTTTGCATTGAAGCTCACCTGCAATCCATGGTCACTGCTGGTCTCGACACCTTCAAAAACGCAGGAGGCGGAAATGGCACGTGAGGAAGGAAAAAAGTTCTCCCTAGTTAGAAAAAGGAAAGAAGTGTTTCATGAGCTGCTGCACCCGTTCCTCAGTAACACATAGAAGGAAAAATACTCTTGAAGCACAATAGAACCATTAACTCTTTAAAAGGCACAAAACTTGGTCTAAGGACTGATTCTTCAGGTCCTGTGAAAAGAGACAATTATCTCACTGAAGTCTTAAAGAGTTTGGACAATTGACTAAAAACTACACTAATCCCTGCAGTAACTTTGTTTTGCCCTCCCAAGGTGGAAAATAGCACAGACTTTTCTGGAAAAAAAAGGTTTTGTGTAGAAAACCAAGTGTCTGTGTGGTTCTTGCCTCCCAAGGTACAGAAAATTCAATTCCAAAGTTTGTAAAAAAGGAGCACAGGTGGTCAGCGTTGATGGGAGCTAACTGACAAAAATCTTTTTTGATAATTGAGCAAATGCTTTAAGTATTCCAAATAACTGCAAGGAAATTACAGCTGGGGTAGCTATTGTATTTATCTGCCAGAGGCCCTTATTAAAAGTCCGGGTTGAATTAAGGTTTTAAAAAAGGAGGACAACCAGGAGCCATATCATACAACCATTATATTTTCTAGATCAAATTTGACTTAAAAAAAAAAAAAAAATTGGGGTTTCTATTCCCTTTTTGCAACAATAAGGTTGTCTGAGAACTTCACTACTCCAATGATTAGAAGCTTTCTTCTAATTTTCATTTTAAAATTTTTCATGTTGCCTTAATTCCTTACTTTTTAATAGAATTTAACTGAAAAAGCTCTGCACCCTCTTTGCTATTTACCTCCTCTCCATATATTTCTAAAGAGCAGTCATATCTCTTTTCAGCCTTTTTTTATTCATAGACCAAACCAAATCTCTTGTGTGAGATGCTCTTCGTTGTTTAACTACAATAGTATTCCTTAGTGCAGCTGTTTTTCCTTCTTGCTAGAACATAAGAAAAAGCTCCACATTATTTCAAGCTATTTAATGGCTTGATAGGGTGCTTTCTAGTTCCATGGATATTTTTTAATCCTTTTTTTTTAAGCAGAATTTATATTCACTGTTTGCTATTCATACAATGATCTCTTTGCCATTTAAAGATGTGTTAAAAATACTTGTAAAAAATATCAAAATGTAGAATGAACTCTGTTTTATTGCCCTCAGTATATTAGGTGTTTGAGTTTTACTTTCTAGGTCATACCATGCTATTTTGCATCATTAACTTACAGTGCTACCTTACCACACTTTTTCTGTATTTTCTAAACAATTCCCTTCCTTTCAATACTTGTATTCCAGGCATAACCTGCCAGTGTGCTTGCTGCCTGAGTGATACAGGGTTTCATTCTCCTAAAGAGATCAGGGGATTTTTGTTAGGTTTTGTCCATTGGTGTCATCCCCTCTGGGGTTTTTACAGACCACACCCACTTTTTTTTTCTAGTCACGCAAGGTTTCAGTAGTTCTTACAATAACTACTAAACCTTTCCAATTAATATCTTCTGCAATTTTATCTCTTCTTTGGATTGTTAAAATTAAGAGTGAAAATAATGAAAACTCTTTTCTCGTTGTCCTATTCTTGGTGGCCTTCTTAGCTGCTAAAATGGGAGCAGACAGTAGAGGATATGAATTTTTTGAATGAATGAGTTCTGGAAGGTTGAAGACAATGGGACTCTCCTTTGAAACTCTGGATAAAATATTTTTTTAATACAGTAACTGTTAGCAATGAAGTTATGTTTATGAAATGTCATAAATATATTAATGAGTGTGGAAATACTTTGAAAAATCTGTTTGATAAAAGGGTCAAGTTTTCATCTCTAGGTACTTCCAAAGCTCAAAACAAAATGTTACTTAATTGTTCTTCATTCCTTATTTCTTGATTCCTCGTCAGCTTTGCCAAACACGTTCTCTCCTGAATTTGCTTACAAAAATTACCTTCTACTGTTTTGAAATTTTGAAATGTGGCACATTTTATTCTATTTAACTTACAAACATGGATGTGTCATAGCACAACAGGGTACTCCAGTTGTGCTGAAGGGAATGACAGTGTTCTGTTTTGCTGAAGTTCCACCTGGCAGGAAGCTAGGTGTGTAGGGCTGAGCAGAAGAGTGCAAATCGAAAAGCAATTCTTGTCGCTGCTTACTGGGGGCAGAGTTGTTTTCATAAAGTGCTTCTCTCTCCATGGGGGTAGTCACAAATATCTGCTCTCCCACTCTTTGTCCCTTTTTTTTTATTTTTCACATGGAGATGGAAGAAGGAAACTGTGTTCCCTCTTCATAAGGTGCTGATTTGTTAACGCTGCAAGAAGCATTGATTATTGATTCCAGCTATGATGTCCCACTACAAATGGTAAGGGAGATGCCCCTCAGGAAAAAAAAGTTTCCAGCTTCCTTTTCTTGGCCAACTTTGGTGGGAGAAATTTTGGTCCCCATCAGCTTTGTGCTGCTTGGTCCCCAGCAGTCCCTTGGGCAGCTTGGTTCTTCTGGGCTGCAGTCACCACTTCAGCCAGGGGAAGGTCTTGGATAATTTGCTGCAAATTAGATACCCTGAGAACATCCAGTGAAGGAGGTCTGTGAAATCTGAATGTTGAAGTTTCAACTCTTTCAGATTGACTAAACATTGATTATTACATTTAGTATCATGTTTTGTCTCCCCTCCCCCTCTTCCTCTGTGTTTCCTTTAGATTAAGATTACATTTTTTTTTTCTTATGTCATAGAAAGGAAAATTTACTTTTGAAGATTACTGCAAATGTCACTGAACAATGGACATTACATGCAGGAAAACAACCTGGTGTCAGGAAACATAACAATCAAGGGGCTGTTTTCCAATGGCAATAGCATTTACATGGTTCCTAAATCATGTAAGTTTCTATTTGTAGGAAACTTGCCATCTTTTAAGGAAAGGTGTAAATAAAGATGTTTCCAGCCTTAATTTACCTTTGGAAAGCATGCTCACAACTTATATAAAATATAGATTATTAGGAAACAATGACTTCTGTAGATTAAGATCAACAAGAGATATATTATTGCTGTGCTTAGCTTGAAAACTATTTGCAGTACTTTTCTATGGGATGAAATTTGCCTGAAAACTGCTTTTCACATACAGTTTTAAGAATCAAAGGCACATTCAGCTTGGTCTGAAGGTAACACACTTTAATTTTACAGCATCCATTTTCTGCCTGGGGCGGGGAGAACTTTTGGGGACCCTCACTTTTTCTCAGCGTTGCTTAATTTACCCTCAAATGAAACATCCCAAGGTACATTAAAAAAAAAAAAAAAAATACATTCACGTGCCGGGCTTCTGCTCAGCCCTGAACATCAGAGCAGTGTTGCTGCTTGCCCCTCTCTGGCTGCCAGTCACGGGATGCAGACATCCTGCAACATTCCATGTTTTTCCAGGGCTGGCATCTGGCTGCTCTGTGGATTCCTGAGGCGGTTCTGGGAGCGCCGCTGCGGTGCCTCCAGGTCCAGCATGTGATGGAGCTGCAGATGGAGCACTTGTGCAGTGCCACTCTCCCTTTTTCCTCTTCTCTTCATCACGGGGAGCCTGCCCTGCTGCCTGGTGAGAGAGGGGATTTGTATGTGTTCCCTACTGAAAATTAATTAAGGGACCTCCAATTTTTTAGAGAAATTTTTTGTATCATTCCTGACAACCCCAATTACATGTTTATGTGTTACATGTGTGACTTGTTAATGTATTGCAGTGAGCCTTTCCAACCCCCTAGATCTCTTAGCTTTTAATTTGATGCCACACAAATTTGGTTTTAGTGCTTGTTTGTCCAAAGTAATTTCTCATGTTTAAATACTAGCTGAGAAAATATCAGTGGGGGCTTTAGGGCTGTCCCTGAAAAAGTGCCTGACTAGGGATATCTCTACTCATTGATGTTAAAGAACTGAAAAAAAATATTATGCAGATAATTTTTCTGAAGGAAAAAAAAAAAAGTATGAAGTGCTGTTTCCATACAAATGTCTCAAATATCTATGGTAAAAAAAAAATAGATTATTTCAAATTATCCAGCTGCTGATATTTGTAACTTCTGGAATGTGAAATGATGTAAGTTCATATTACATACAGCACATACTGAAATCTGGCAGATTTGGAAGTATAGCTTATGCTTAGCTATGGATTGTAGAGGGCCATTTCTGAACCTTACCAATTAAAAATAGCAAAATATTCTAGCTTTGTTCTTAGAAAAAGCCTTTACAGAATAGATGCTGTATTTCTAGGTAAGTGCAGGTGTAGCTAATTCTTTACTAAAATGGAAAACTTTTCCGAGGCACATCTCACAGCATTTTATCCTACTATTCAAGAACTATTTAATTCTTTGTCTTCACAGCAGTCTCAAATTAATATTTGCAGAAAATTCTTCAGTATTTGCATAAAATTCTTCAGATCATTTCATTACTTTGTTTAATAGAGTTTTCCTCTTAAGATTACAGCCTTTTCTGTTCAATTGCAAATTATGCAAACAAAGTACGCCTACTTAAGTTTGGCAGCCCTGCCTTGCCAAATGACTATTGTTTCACTGTTCATTTCTTCAAAGGATTACTTTTTAAATTAGTGAACTAAAATGAAAATAGTGCATGTTTCTCCTCTCTTGTTTGTAACCCATAATTTTCCTAAGGCCAATTTAAGGTATATTGTCTTTTAGAATGACATTAAATTAGACCTCAGTCATCTGCTTCCTGTCACTTTCTATTATTTTGTACTTGTTCATCAATCCTTGGGGGAAATCAAAGCCTGTGTGGCTCCCATTTGAATCTGCATAATTCTCAGTGATGGCTGGGTCAGGAGGTGCCTCCCCATGATATTTAAATTTCTACCATAACTGGAGCCATTAACCCTTCCATGACGTGGTCATTCTCATAACCTTGTTAGTATGTATTGTGCTATTCATTAAAGTATTTCCAAGGTTAAATTTAATTCCAAATTATGATATTTTGATGTTGGTCGGAATGCCAGTGGAGTTTTATAATGCCTGTACTGTCTTATTCATGTATGTATCTGTTCTTAGTCCATTCTAACTACAATTGGCAGAAGTTTTTGGAAAGATCCTTTAGTCTTTTTCTTCTGTCCTGAAAATAATCTAAATATTAATTTGTTTTCTTAACGTGCAAGCTATTTTGCTGCCAGAAGGTAACTTCTGGTTGTGCTTAAGTGACACTTGTGAAGTTCAGAGTAACCAAAGGTGGCTCTGGAGAGCGTGTCCTGTTTGGCAGCTGTGATGACCCTGCAGCAGTGCAGGGGTGGAAGAGGAAAGAATGACCAGCACACCACTGCTCACTCCCACCACAGCTTCAGGGTGATGGAAAAGGCTAGAGGAATCAAATCATTTCATAGGTGAGGAGATGTGAATGAGTTATTTCACTGGAAAATCTGACAAGAGACACTGAGAGGTAGAAGCCCCCTGCTATCCAGGAACCTGGGGTGGTAGCAGCTGATCCTTCTCTGAATGATCATACCCAGTGAATGCTGGTCTCTGTGTTTCCTGTCCTGCCTTAATTTTAGAGTCTTGGCTTCCACTCTGAGTGCCCAGAGAAAGGCTCTTCACAGCTTCTGCAAGTTCTCAGATCTATGATATGCATTTTGTATTTCTAGGTAAGTGCAGGTGTAGCTAATTCTTTACTAAAATGGCAAACTTTTCCGAGGCACTTTATCTCATGGCATTTTATCCTACTATTTAAGAACTATTTAATTCTTTGTCTTCAGAGCAGTCTCGAATTAATATTTGCATAAAATTCTTGAGTATTTGCATAAAGCTTTGCATTAACAAAAGTAGATTTTAACAAAATCCTCATCTTGTTAAGCCAAGACAATTTTGTATTAATTTTAAAGTGCTGTGCATTTGCACTCTTTGTGAATGCAGTATGGGGTGATGGGGTCTCAAAAGCTCTACCCCCTTCTGTATCTAGGCAAAGCAAACCAGTAATGGGTGCCTGGCTAGAAATCCTTCAGTCCACCAGATTCTGAATCATACAAATGTGCCTAGCAAGAAGCCTCTGGAAGCAAACAAAATCTCGTGCACTGAACCAAGAAGAAAACCAAGCAAGCTCTACTGAGGAATTTGCACTGGGCCCTGAAGACACACAGGTTTTGTTCTGAAAATTCAGATTTATTGTAGAATTAACCATTCTTGCTCTGAGGGACAAAATTTGGATCTTCATGGTTCCTTCAATGTTTAGAAGCTTTAGGAAATATTTGCTCCTCCTGGTCAGAAAAACATCCCACAGGAACTGTACTTTCAGCCTTTCACAAGGTGGAATAGATGAGATTTTTTCAGAACTTACATGAAGTACATTAGCAGGTGCTTTGCTCCTATGTGATCCCTCAGCAGATTATTGCCAACCATCAGGTCAAACTGAGCTTGGAGCTCTCAGTCAAACACCTGAACTCTGTGCCATTTTCACCTTGGGCCAGGCTCAGTGTCCTGCCAGGCAGAGCCCTTCAGAAAACAGCCCCGACTTCCCTGCTGCACACCCAGCCCTGGATCCTCCCATATGCCCAGGCTGCACTGCAGGGCTGTCAGGGAGATGGTTACAGCTCTCTGATTTTCCTTGTAGCCCCGGGCCCCTGCCTTGCTGAAGCCTCTGCCAGCTGGCAGAGCTTCCCTAGGGACCACTGCAACGTGGGCTCCAGAGCTCCCCGTGCTCTGTCCTTCCCCAGTGAAGGCACACCAGGCTGCAGACAGGGTGGGCAGTGAATGTCCGACCTACAGGGCCTCTCACAGGGTGGGTAACACAGAAAATCATCTTGCTTTTGGGTTGTGGGAAGGTACCAGAGCAGAAAGAAGAGATATTTGGAAAAGTTTATATTTTTCGAATAGAGACTGAACAGAGCTGGAGAATAAAGTAGATATTTATTAAAAGGCCTTAAAGGACACACCTTGGGCAGGACAGGAGCCTGGCCAGGGCTGCACCCAAGGGTGGACCCACAATGGTGACAAAATGGATGACCTGTCACAAGATTTTACATTTTTATAAGTTTTGGGCCATTTGCATGTTGGGGTTTAATTGTCCAGTTACAGCTTCAGGTTATGCAGTCCCATCCTTCTTGTTTTCTCTCTTCAGCCACCCTTGTTTGTGCTTTTGGGCCTGAACACTTGTAACATTGTCCTTGGTGTCCAGCAGGAAAAGGATTGTTTTGTGTCCCTGCTCTGTGAAGAGAGGTGACTAACACTGAATGTGAGGCTCAGAGCTCCACCCCTGAGCAGCACAGAACCTGAAAAACAGAGAAGCCCAAACTGAAGGCATCACCATGCTCAGTGAACACCTCAAACACCAGTAACCATCACAAGTCCCTCATTTTGGGAGCACAACCTCCATGTGCTTTTTGGATTGTCACTGCACTTTTCTCCTGGATTTCTTCTTAGCAGCTGGTACAGTGCTGTGTTTTGAATTTACTGAGAATAACATTGATGACACACTGATGTTGGAGTTGTTGCCAAGTTCCTGCAGCCTCTTACAGAGAAGATTAAGGATCCAATGCTTCATCAGATGGTTCTACCAAAGGGGCTTGGACAAGATCACAGGCATCCTTGGCCATTCGTGACCTTTTCATTTGAAAGGATCCCATACAACAGCTCCAGATAATATACCAAAGTCTAAAGGCTTTGTAGAGCTGGATGTGGAACAAAAAATGTTATTTTGACAAGTCTGAGTGGAGATGATTCTTCCACTGTTTTGCTGCCTGACCCTGATTCTTCAGCTGGAAAAATTTCCCATTTTTCAGCTCATGAGAGGCCCATGGGCCCAAGTGTTCTCTCTATCAGCAGATATTGCCACTTGCAGCTACAGCCTCTCAGTATCTTTGGCTGTGGCATTTCCAGGTGCTTTGAAAGCACTTTCTGGTGTCAACTCTCTCAATTTTATAAACAGACTGATTTTTAGATGTGTTGAAAGTCTTCAAACTCCACTGCTTTTTATGTGTATTCAGCATTTCTAAGGCCCTGTTCTCCATATATGCCCACTTTTTTGTTGTTGTTGTTTGTTTGATTTGGGTTTTTTGAGGGGATTGTTTTAGTCTTAATGAATCAAACCTTTTTTTTTTTTTTTTTTTTTTTTTTTTTTTTTTTTTTTTTTTTTTTTGCTTTTGTTTGCTTGTTTGGGGGCTTTTGTTTGTTTTTAATTCAAAAATGCCAGGAGAATTTATGTTAGTCCACCATTAAAAAATCAGTCAAGAATACCTGAATATTCCAAAGATAAAGGATCTCTCAGTGGAATATTTTGTAATGTGGCAAGCAAAGGATTTCACAGGAAGAGTACCATGGTCTAAAGGGAAGTTTTTGTCATAAGAATCCAACAAATCCCACTCAAATTTCTCAGATTATAAGGTGAAGTATCTACACTGTGTGATCTGAAGAGAGGTAAATGAAATTGGAAACATTAAGGTAAATCAGAATGGAGTGTGTTATATCTTAAAATTACAAAATCTAGTGTAGCACAGTGGCTATTTTAATTAGTTTGAAGAGAAAACCAAGATGAGATAGTACATGTGTATCTATAGAAATTGCACAGCCTGGAATTATAGTACTGAGTAGGGCTCAGATATTTTCTTTTTTAAATTCTATTGACTTTTTTGATATAATGTGAGAGTAATATATATATATACACACATATACATCATCTATGTACAAAGTACAATAGACTTGCATAATTTACTGGTGTTACTTTCTTTGTGAACACAAATTATTAACCTAATGTGTTTCCAAGACAAATTCAATAACTGAACTTCCTGGAGATGTTTAAAACCTTTCCAGAGAAGTACACAAGGAAAGATTTGCAGAACAATGGCATCAGTTGTTTTATGGAAGTAAGCCAAAGTTTGATAAAAGAATCTTACATTTGCCAGATTATTTGCTTATATTTGCTTAGATTTTTCTCCCATGATGTGCAAATGGCACAAAGTAAAGACCTGTGACAGAAAATGAATTTGTTTAAACTGCGAGTAGGGGAGATCAGAAACGAAAAATCTTTGTGGTGGGCAAGTCAGGTCTGTTGGTGGTGGTGAAACTTGATGGTCTGAATTCAGCCCCTGGATTTGGAATTCCCTGTCTATCAGAGAGTGGATGGCATCCCTCTGCACCTGAACTCTGATTTGATATTTTTTTCCCCTAAATAATATCCCTTCACTGCTGGAAATAGGTGTGGGTGGACTGTCAGGTTGACATGTTGTGTCTGTTCTAAATTCCTTATCTGATCCTTCCCTGCCTTGCCCTTCTGTCATCCCTTACCTCCACAGGTAAAACCACAAATCTTTGCTTCCACATCCCTTCCATTTTCCTTTCACTAGAAACATATGCATATGATAATGAGAATTATAAATTATTAGGAAATCAACATTTTTTCCAGCTGAATGTTTCACTATCTTTTCTAAATATACTACACCCCATTGTTTGTTTGTTAATTTATGAATAAAAGTAACAGAAGAGCCTAGAGTTGCCTTATTTAGAGTATAAAGATCTAAACAGTACAGGAGGTAGAGTTCCTTCCCTCAATTTGGAGATTTCTTGTCATATATCTTTGTGAGGTAAACTATTTAAACTAAAAGCCTCAAAGAATAATTTTGGTTAAAAATGAAACAAAGAGTGCATTCTAAAGATAATGAATTATTAAGAATTACAGTTATTCTATGCACTTTCCTGCTGGCAGTATTCTACTTCTTTTGAATTTAACCTTGAGATTATATTCCAGTGCACAGAGATTTTTTTTTTCTATTTGACAGAACAGCACACAGCAATTAAATGGTCATATAAATAGAAGGTAACTTATTCTATACAGTGTCATTATTTTCAAGTCCCAAACACCCTTTGTAGAAAATTATTAAAACCTATATTTTAAAAAAAAACCCCACAACTTTCCACCAACTGGAATGCAAATTGGAATGCTTGTTTTTGACATAATTATTTTGGTCATGTATTTTGGAAAGAATATATCCATGCCTTCAAAAATTCTGAACTTTCCAATGAGGATATGTTTGTATTTGTGAGATAGCCTTTACTGCATGTTGTTTTATGCAAAATTCACCTCCTCCAGAAATCCACCTGTAGTTATAAGTGCAAAGTTTAGTTATTTTTAAAGAACTCAACTCCTATTCAGCTATAAAGTAAAATAGCTCAAAATATAATGGAAGTATTAAACCTTATAATTATTGTAGGTTCCAATATAATAGAGCTGAAGTTGGTTAAAGATTGAGTAGGAGAAAAAATGGGAACAAATTGAGATGTGTTTTTCTTTAAAGCAAATAGACTTTTTATGTATTATAAGAGACAGAGGGTTTTTGTTGGTTTTGTTGTGTTGGTTTGTTTTTTTTTTTTTTTTTTTTTAAACAAGTAAAAAGCATAAAAAACCAAATGTGCCAGCTCTGACATTTCCTGTCTGATGACAACGATGAGATCCAGCCTGTTAGGGCTTAAAATGAATGTCTTGTCTAATTTGTGCTCTTCAAATTTATTTCTTTCCTCCCAACTGTCTCATTTTACCCCACCTGTCACACATCACACTTTCACACCCCTACCTTACTTTTTCAGATTTTACAAGCTTTGCCTTCTGTTTTTCCCCATCTTAAATGAGATCCAGCCTTTTTAACTACTCACTTTAGGGTTTTGCCTTTTTGTTTCTTGATTTCCTCATCTGTGTGCCTGTTTACTCCTTTACCTGTTAAATGAATTCTAAAACTCTTAAGGAAAAACAGAGCAGTAAATTTAAATAACATGAAGTATAAATAGTAAAAATGTTAGTGCATAAGGGCATTGATATTTCCCTTAAACCAAAACAGCACTGACACGATGTCTTTCATTATATAATTTCTTTAATGATATAATTTAAATAAAACTTAAGTGGATTCTCTAGATGTACAATTAATGTCATGAACGTTTAAGATGTTTATTTGCATCTTATTTGTTAGAATTCTGGTGTTCTCCTTAGAGTTTTGTAAATTCTGTACAGCTGAACAACAGTGGAGTTGGAATGAGTGCTGGTAAGGGGTGTGAAACATGCAAGTCATTAATATTTTTCACATATTGATTGCTAATATCTGAGGTGAGTTGAAATTCTCAAATACTGGATATGTCTTACTTATTTTTGATAATTTCATGCTCCTTAAAACAAGTGCTTCCAGTGTTTATATGTTGGGCATGAGTGGCAAAATATCTCTAGGCACTCTGTACTACTAATTTTATTAATTACCTTTGTTTATTAATAGCATTTGGTCTGGACTTATGTCAAAATATCTTATGGCTTTGGGTGTCAAGGAATTTTGTTAAAGCCTCGAAACCACTGAAATATAGATGTGAATGCCAGAAATTCAACTTACTAAACAATGATGTCAGTGCTTGATTTGAAATTTGGTTGACTTGTTTGAGGGGATGGCTAAACCATACAGTCTTAATTTTAGCTAGTTATAATTGACAATAATTGACAAGTGAATTTAATTCCTTTTTAACTTGTTGAATTCTTCTGTAGCTCCTTTCATGTCTCTTTATTGCACACTGAGAAACACTTTTTGATTTACTTTAAGGAGGGCACGGCTTCTTTCCTGTTTTGATAATCCTGAATTTTATTTTTATGATTTGTTTTTTTAAATATCATTCAACTTCTTCATTTAAGATTGCTAAATACACTCTGTGAAGCTGCCTGTCACACGTTAATGTCAGTGACTCTAAGCTATGTTTAAGTTATCCACTGGCATCTAGTAATTATCCAGAACCACGAAACACAAGGCAGGATTCTCTGATGTGTAAAATTTCAATTCTCTATGAATTTCTTCAGTCTCAAACGTGCCTAAAAAAGAATGTCAGTTTAACTTTTGGTATAACATCTTTTAAGGTTTTGGGGTGGGTGTTTGTTTGTTTTTGTTTTTGTTTTTGTTTTTGTTTTTTTCTCATAGGTCCTCTAAAGCTGCAAGTATTGTAGCACAAACCAGCTTAAATATAGGTCCAAAGAGAAATGGTGTGATGGTGGGCACACAGCACGTGTCACGCTCCCACCACCCTTATGGCTGCCTCTGCTGAAACTTCTTTCAGTATTAACTCTGATTTCTTTAATGCTGTCCACTGAAAAGCACCTTAATTAAAGTTTGAAACGATATCAGAATTAGTCATAATATTGTGATTAATTTTTGCTGGTACAGGTTTTTAAGCAATAGAACCTCCAAGACAAAGAGTTTGTCCAAACCATTGATAACTTTCATCTGGTGGCACGCTGGGGATGTGCAATAGCATTGCCATAAATGGGCAGAACAGGAAGCTCTTGCTTCCTTCTAAACCTTGTTTTCTGCCCTCAGTTTTGAGATCCTGCTTCATATGAAGCGCCTGCACACAGGCACAATGAATTGCTATCAGACAGAAGGTATGTGAATTCTGATACCTTTTTTTATCAGTTGTGCACCAAGAATTCTGCTTTTTAAATGATATCCTGCCAGCTTTTTCACAATCCATTAATTCCTGGATCAACATCAGAAGGAATGTCAGAGCCGACTGAAATTCTTGTAAGACACAGATGTCAGGATCAAAAGTCAGAGACATTCTCAGAACAGCAGGGAAGCCTGCTTGTTAGACCTTAATCGTAACAATTAGTATCTGCCATGTGACATTCTCTATACCCTGCCTATATTTCTGTTAACTTCCAGGCATGCTAAACAGAGAAAGTATTTGCTGGAGTTGGAGACAAAAGTGTTAGTCTCATATCCCTTTTTGCAAACTTTTCTGTGGTGTCTTACCCTAAATGGTAAAAAAAAAAAAAAAAAAAAAAAAAAAAAAAAAAAAAAAAAAAAAAAAAAAAAATAGAATTGCATCAACCTACCTTTAGATTGAAATAATTTTACACTCAAAATATGCAATTCTGTTCTGACTCTATTATATGAAGTTATTCCTTTAATGTACATGATTAATGACTAACTGATCTTCAAGGGAAAGTACCTAAATTTATCTACACTGCTTGCCTGGTAGAAAAAAGCCACCCCTTTCTTATGGTTAACATTTTGCATGGTTTATAAGTTTGTTGTTGGTTTTAACCATCTTAGCTCTGAATATTTTGCTTTCAGAATAATAACATCAGATTTTTCAAAAAGAATGATCTCTTTCAGTGCCTTAGAGACTAGAGGACACTAAAATGCTCAGGCTCCTTCCTGCTCCTTTGTCACTCTGTGGTTTTGGCATTCTGAATTGAAGCAACCATTTCAGGCAAGGTTTGTGGGCCTGTATTTGTAATTCTTCAATTGTGGAGAATTCTTCTCAGCTATAAGCACATCACAAGTTATTTTTGTCCCAATTCTTCATCCTCTTCCTTAACCTTCCTTTAATTATGACATTGATACAGCAGAAGCTGTCAGGCATGCCCAACTTCACTTTTCATTTTGTGTAGTGGAGAAGAGCAAGAAAGAAAAAGGAGAAGAAAAGTATCCTGCAAATGAGGAAACAGGATCTTTGGAGCAGTTGGAAGTGTTAATTAATATCAATACTTTATATAATATATACAACATCACACACAGATATCATATATAAAAATGTTATGTATTAAATATACTCATTATATGTAAAATATACTAAATATAACAAGTTGGTCTTAATGGACAGGACTAAATTAAAATACGCCAAGACTCCTCAAGACCCCTCATATTTCCTTTTGCTTTAGAGAAAAGGTAGAGAAAAATGCACTGTGAGGGAACAACAGAATGGCTTAAGGAGCATCACATCTGATCTAGAAATGTAAGAATAGATTTCACCCTCCAGACTGTCTGAAAGGACTTGGTAGTTTTGGCTGGGGAACTCAAAATGTGTGAACACAAGATTTTGAAGAAGAATTTAATGACTAAAACCAAGCAGCAGAGGGAGAAGAATGAATATTAAATAGTAAGACTGACAATTAGTCAAGTAAAGCAACACTTTCCAGTGCCCCATAGCTCTTGAAAGGAGAGGACAGGGTATAAAATGAAATTAGCATTTCAGATAATAATTGCAAGGAATATGAATGTGAGGAATATCAGGAGATAATGGATTGTGCCAGTATTAAGTTCTTTATAATGGGAGAATTATAATATAATTATAATATTTCCAGGAAAAAAAAGCTGAAGTATAAATAGACAGACTTGTAAATTACAGAACTGTAAATTCAGTCTGGGGAGATTAGTTCCAAAACTGGTCAGAAATTTCAGCCTCAGAAATGAAAAAGGTGGCTATAAGAGAACAAAATAACGGGAGAAGAAGACATACTTTATATTTTTCAATAAAAAAAGTCAGAGACCTGAACAACAGGGTTTGAAACCTGTACAGGGGGGTTTGGAATCTGTACAGGGGGGTCTGGGATCTGTACAGGGGGTTTGGAGACCCTGGCACAGAGCCCAGGAAGGCACTGGCTTTGACTTTAGTCCGTGGGAAAAGGAACTGAGAGAGGAAATACAAGCCAGAAAGGTATGAAAGACAGTAGTGTAGTTTATCACATTTGGGTTTTTAGAATAGGGGTGAGTGGGGACAAGGATTTTGGGCAGTGCCCTGGGGTCATCATCATCGTCGTCTTACTTCTCCTTCTCCTTCTCCTTCTCCTTCTCCTTCTCCTTCTCCTTCTCCTTCTCCTCCTTCTCCTTCTCCTTCTCCTCCTCCTCCTCCTCCTCCGCCTCCTCCTCCTCCTCCTCCTCCTTCTCCTCCTCCTCCTCCTCCTCCTCCTTCTCCTTCTCCTCCTTCTCCTCCTTCTCCTCCTTCTCCTCCTTCTCCTCCTTCTTCTCCTCCTTCTCCTCCTTCTCCTCCTTCTCCTCCTTCTCCTCCTTCTTCTGCTTCTCCTCCTTCTCCTCCTTCTCCTCCTTCTCCTCCTTCTTCTGCTTCTCCTCCTTCTCCTCCTTCTCCTTCTTCTCCTCCTTCTTCTCCTCCTTCTCCTCCTTCTCCTCCTTCTCCTCCTTCTCCTCCTTCTTCTCCACCTTCTCCTCCTTCTCCTCCTTCTCCTCCTTCTTCTGCTTCTCCTCCTTCTCCTCCTTCTCCTCCTTCTTCTCCTCCTTCTCCTCCTTCTCCTCCTTCTCCTCCTTCTGCTTCTCCTCCTTCTCCTCCTTCTCCTCCTCCTTCTCCTCCTTCTTCTCCTTCTTCTTCTTTTCAGAGGGTAAAAGACTCTAAACCACCCTAGTCTTGGGAAACCAGCCAACCCAAGAGTGACCAGTTCCAGTTTCCTAGCCTTCCCTTGCCTCCAAATTTAAATTTTACAGGTGCAAGTGTGCTATGGAGCTGCCTTCTTCACAATGTATGCAAAAAAAAAAAAAAAAAAATCAGCTATTTTATTTGCCAGCATTTCAGCTTAATCCCGGATATCTCATGGGTTTTGGACACACATAAGTAGTAATAACGCTTCATTCTAATATGCCACATATTTTGCATGTTAATATCTGGGAGGAAAATAGCAGCCTACAGGAAAGCCATTAATCAGGAGCACTAAATGCCAAAGGTAAAAAATTAATGAATTCACTAATGGCTTTTTCTTCTTTTATCCCCGCTGTTATCACTTAGCTGCCTTCAGTTATCTGCAGTTTCCTCTCTTTTCAAGAGTATTTACACAAACATGCCCAATTTCAGCAATGAGAGCATTTAATAGTGAAATAGAGGCAGCAAACAAGTAATATTCTTGCGTGATTTGACTAGAAAAATAAAATCACTCTCTGAGAGAGAAAACAAAGTCTGCAAGAAGCTGGGAATGAGTGTTATACCTGACCAGGTAGAGCAGGTCTTCAAAACTTATGTGCACTACACTGAAGTTGGTGTCTTGAGGAAGAGGGTTTGATCAATCACCCTTTGCTTTTGCCAGATAAGAGAAATTCTACAGCAACTGCTATAAAAAAATCTGTTTATTTAATATTTTCTATTTGAGAGAGGAATTGTCTTCAAACTGCACATGTGTGTGTAGACAGAGGTTTGTTTTAATTTTATTTCAGTCCAGTTTCGTGTCATTCAGAAACTGAAAAACCATGAAGTGAGGAGACCTAAGATTTGGTTTGCTTTGTTCTCATTTTAACACATAAAATAAATATCTTCTGAAAATAACTTCAAAATCCCAGATCTAATTAACTTAATTGTAATATGCTCTGTACTATCTCAAAGCTCTGAACATGGACAAGGAGAAATGCCTTGAATTTATTGAGGAGGCACAAAAGAGCTTCCAGTGCAATACAGAGCAGCTATTTGGATGCCCATTTTGTTGGTAAATCAGGACTAATGTGTTCTTTACTTCTTGACTGACTTTTAAAAATTTTAAGAGATCTATCCATGTCTTCTTAAAGAGGTTTAAAGGAGTTTGTGCCTCTTTAAAGATGCCCCATATTGCAGCTTTTCTGACTTGTATTTACAGATTTGTATGTATGTGTGTGCATATGTACCAATGACAGTCCTTCCTCAGCATAATTCACGATATACAGGACATCATCTGGGACCAAATCAGGCTTTTTCTCTCTGAGAATGTCTTTTTTGCCTTCTTTGAGCTATATAAAAACAAGAGACACTGAAAGCAGTTAAGACTCAAAAGAGCCTGAAGTAATTAAGGTGGCTTGTGGATTGAAGGCAAATATTCAAGGTAGTTCTGATGTAAATTCTGTGGTGAGGAGAGCCAAGGCATAAAAAATTGCTTGGTTTCTACTTTTTGAGAAGCATCCTGTTAAAAATTATGAACAAATTATGGTACTAATAACAGATTTCAATGTTTTTAAAGACTAATCTCTAATACTGGTCTGGCCATCAAGAGCTTTGACCTCTGAAACTGCCCTAAAGGTGGAAGGGTTCAGACACAATGCATAAGAGAACAGCTGAGCTTTACTTTTATGAGCTCCAAGAGCACACAGAATTTCACATTCTTAAGAACATTTCATATCAGTTTAGTTTTAGCCCTAAGTCAGTGCTAAAACCACTTTTTACACTAAAACTGTAGAGGTGGCCAAATCTAAAGAAAATAATGACACATTCAAAAGCTAGGACAAGAAAGAGATGATCACTGGGAACCTTACTTCTAATTAAGTCTTTCAAAGTAATTAAGTGTGTTGGTAAATGCTATCAGAATCATGATGATGAAATGAGATATTCAAATACTGACTGCACTGTCACTGACTTCTGGCAAGAATTTATTCCAGCCCTACTCATTAATTCCCATCCAACCACAACTCTTCAGTTCCCCTGCTTTTCTGGGAAGCTGTGTGGCTTCTGTTGTTGAATGGCATGATATTAATGAGCTCTATCTCAGATATTCTGGATAGAGTCTGGATTTTCTGAGGTGACTGTGACTCACTGGCTCCTTCCATCTCAGTGTTTGATTAAGTGTCCAACCCCTGGCCTTGCTGAGCCACTGTTACCATCTGAGCCTTATTTTTCTTTCTCTCTCCTGCTTTTTAACTGTTTAGTGCTACTCAATCTCTGCTCTTCTTTCTTTTGTTTTTATCTATTCCAATTTTGTCTCTAATACTCTCATAATTTCCTTTGTTTATTCTATGTTCCTTAATCCTTCAACTCTCTCCTCATTTTTTCTACTACCAAATTTCTTTTATTTTCTTACTCCTTCCCTACCTATACCAGCTGTTACCCAGATTTCACAATTTGTGCATGGAACATTCCATTGTTGGCAGGGCTTTCCTTGTGTTTGGCCAATAAATCTGGCACTTACCTTACACTGCTTGTGACTCTTTAGCTCTGATGTTGTCAATTAAATCTGTAGAGAGTTGTCCTGAGTCTTTGTGTTGTGAAAGAGGTCTTGAAAGTAGTTCTTATTAAATCAATAAAGCAAAAAAAACCCAAAAAACCCCAAAACAAAACAAAAAACAAACAAACAAACAAAACCCCCACCCCCCTCCAAAAAACCACACACAAAAAAAAACCCCAAAAAAACCCACAAAAAAAAAACACAAAAAACCCCCCCAAAAAAACAACCCCCCAAAAAACCCCAAAAACCACAAAAAACCCAAAAACACACACAAAAAAACCCCAACAACAACAACAACAACAAAAAACAACAAAAACAAAACAAAAACAAAACAAAACCAAACAAAAAAAAACACCCAAAAAACCAAACAAAGAACAACAACAACAACAAAAAAAAAAAACCCCAAAAACAAACAACAACAACAACAACAAAACAAAAAAACCCACCCATACCCAGAGTTACTTTGGGATGAATAATGCTTGCAATGAGTGATTTGAGAGACCACAGTCCTGGAATTATGGTATGGATCTTTTGCATGAGAAAGAAATACAGGTTGTACAGAAGCACAATTAATAATATTTTGAGCAAGGGAACATTTGGAAACCTGGGATATAAACAGATATTCTAGAAGAATGTGCACTATAAGTAAAAACTAGGATTTAATTTTTTGCATCATTGCAAAATTATTGTATCTACAGCTTGCATGGCTTTTCTTGCTACAGAAATTAAGCAAATCTTTATGCCAAAAATTATTATTCAGAAGTTGGTAAGCATTTTCCCTGTATTCCTGTATTTTTATTTTTTTTTATGTTAACCTTTATAATATGTCAAAGTTAAATACTATGTCTATAACCATGTCAGGCAGGGACTGACAAAAATTTTCAGAACTGAGATGTCGTGTGCCATCTTTATCTGAAGATCCAAAATCCTTCCAGGTGACACTGACTGGATCACTGGAGTGGAAAAGTTTGTTGAACTGTCTGAGGCAGCAGGTCTCACCTGCCCATTTGGCTGTGGTGTGGTGTGGTGTGTTCAGCTTAATTTATATACCAGCATCAGAGCAGTGCCTCTGCAATTTTTCCTGCAGAGGAAGTGAATTATTTGCAGGTCATGTGATAAAAGAGAGACAAGAGGGAGACTTCTGAAGGCTCACCCTGACTGCCCTGTCATAAAATATGAATTACACCTTGGCTGCAGTGCCTGGGTCAAAAACTACAGGCCATTCTTCTGCTCCTGGGAGGGCACAGGAGTAACTTCTCATCATTCAGTTAATGGGTGAAACACAGCCAAAGTGGTTTTCAGAAGAAGGTATTACTCAAACATGTGTTAAAGCCCACCTACTCTTGGTGGCCATGGTGGTGGTCTTGGTGGTCTCCACTATATGGAGACTTTGCTACGATTAGAAAAGAGTAAAAAGAAAAATAACAATGCAAGTCATTGAGCTCTGTGAGGGCCTGGATGGGCAGAGCCTTGCCTCTCATGTTCCAGTTTGATTACCAGGGACAGTTTGAGAGTTTGCTGGAGACCACAAGGGGAAATCTTCACTGAGAATACTGAACATAAGTAATTTTAAACACAATTTATACTTAGAAACTCAGATGAGGTTGCTGGGGGAATGGGTTCCAAGGCAGGTTAGTGAGAGGATAACCTAAACCAGCCCAGTCTTGAGCTTAGTTCTGAGAATGGAGAGTTCAGCAATAGTTCTGCTGTGGGCAGGCATTTGGAATCTTGACTGCTCCATTCAACTGAGTTATTTACCTAATTGTCCAAAATCCACTTATTTCTCTGCAGGGTTCAGAATTTCTCTTATAAAAAGTTTTACCCAGCTCAGTCCAGCCTGGGTTCCAACCCAGAACATCTTATTTTTTTGAGTCAAGGGTAATATAAATGCTGGAAATGAGAAGGTGTATCTAAAAGTATGCTGTATTTTGCCTGTGATAAACATACAGGTGCTTCATATTCTATTCAAAGATAAAACTTTGTCTACGATAAAACCATCTCTTCAGTGTCACTAAACATAAAATCAGAATTAGGTTCTAACCTGTTTTTCAAGGTGGTGCCAGGAGAGAAACAAAGAAAGAATACTGAGATTTTTGAAACTGGAGAGAATTACAGATGTCTTCACAATTGCAGAATGCCTGGTGATGATGTTGACTGCCAGCATTTACTGCCTTCCTCTCCCATTTGTTTCAGGGGTGGAATAAGCACCCAATAACACCTAAGGTCTTCTGTGTCCCTTACATTCTGGGATGACTATTTCTTTAGCCATTTAAAGAAGAACAACAACAACAACAACAACAAAACCCAACAAACCACACACACACACACACACACACACACACACAAAAACC